>JAJQQW010000024.1:31506367-31526721 GCA_025583905.1 Ia io | reverse complement strand
ACTGGTGCAGCCACTGTGGAGAACAGTATGGAGTTTCCTCAACAAACTGAAAATGGAACTGCCATTTGACCCAGTAATCCCACTCCTAGGAATATATCCTAAGAAACTGGGAACACCAATAAGAAAGGAAATATGCACCCCTATGTTCATAGCGGCACAATTTACAATAGCTAAGATCTGGAAACAGCCTAGGTGCCCATCAGCAGATGACTGGATCAGAAAACTATGGTACATCTACACAATGGAATATTATGCTGCCATAAAAAAGAAGGAATTCTTACCATTTGCAGCAACCTGGATGGAATTGGAGCACATTATGTTAAGTGAAATAAGCCAGTCAATGAAAGAAAAATACCACATGATCTCACTCATTTATGGATAATAAAGAACATTAAAAACTTGAACAAAAAGATACAGAGGCAGTAAAGCATCAAAGAGTCTGTCAAATTACAGCAGGAAGGTTAGGGAGAGGTGGGGAAGATAAGAGATCAATCAAAGGACTTGTATGCATGCATATAAGCATAACCAATGGACGCAAAACTCTGGGGGGTGAGGGCATATATGGGAGTGGGGTGGGGGGGCAATGGTAAGATATGTACACATATAATACCTTAATAAAAAAATTGGAAAAAAAAAGAATAAATACTTAGGAATAAATTAAAAAAAAAAAACTGACCTAACTTCAGTCATATTGTATCATTATATTTTAATTCAAAACCACTAGATTCACTCTGAAACATGCAATTATAAAATCAAAGACAACAGCATGAATTTGTACACCTAGCTTAGTTCCTGCCACTGGTAGCTCCGTGCTGTTTCTCAAAGAGATGTCGAGCCCTCTACAGTTTCTTTCAAACTCCCAGCCTGTCCCCGAACAGCCCCCACCAGGAAGGAGAAAGCTCAGCAAGCCAGTCAGTCCCCGCCTCAGGCTACCTTCTTCCTGGGCCCACGGTGCACTGCTGCCTTGGAGCTGCATCTCACGTCTGCGTGCCCCTGCCTGTGCCTGTGCCTCTGCCTCCAGTCAGGATGCTCAGCTCCATCTCTACATCTAGGACCCCAAACAGACTCACCCTGAGACCGAATTATTCTAACTTTTCTCACCAACTCTGTCCTGGCCCAACGGTCTAGAACCACACATCATGGGTGACTTTGGCTTAAGTCTCCAGTGTGCAGGGGAACACTTCTAGCTACCATCTTAGGAAAGGAGTCCACACCCTTCATAAATCATCTATTGACATTGTCTAGTAATCTTTATAGGCAAAGAAATCTTCATAATACAGTCTATGAAGTTGTGCATTATGGCCTATTTCTCATTCTCAAAGAAAGTAGAGCCCTAACCGGTTTGGCTCAGTGGATAGAGTGTCAGCCTGCGGACTCAAGGGTCCCAGGTTCGATTCCGGTCAAGGGCATGTACCTTGGTTGCAGGTACATCCCCAGTGGGGGGTGTGCAAGAGGCAGCTGATCGATGTGTCTCTCTCATCGATGTTTCTAACTCTCTATTTCTCTCCCTTCCTCTCTGTAAAAAATCAATAAAATATATTTTTTTAAAAAAGAAAGTAGAATAGTGTATCTTAGACCTTTTTATAAAAAACCTTTCCCCTTCCCATCCCCTTCCTAAAAAACCTTTTATACATACAAACACCATTAGCTTTCTCTTTATCCTTTTCCAGGTTGACTGAACAATCTCATCCATTCATTAGTTTTGTGGTTTCTTCAGTAAGTCTTTACTGAGTACCCAGTAATATGTCAGACTCTGGGCTTACTGCTAGGGACACAGACACAAAGGGATCCTCAAAGACTCCACAATCCGATGAGGAGACAAACTAGCAAATGAACTGTCAGGCAGAGCAATGACTCTCAACCCTGCTCAAAATTACTGGTGGAGGGCTTTAGTTAGGCAGTCCGTGGAGGTCCCAAAGCATCTTTTTCCTTTTTAATTTTTATATTAAAAAAAAAACATAAAACACAACAAAAAAGGAGACAGAATCACGCAGTCATCTGCATTTACTTTTTAAAAACTGTAAGTAATTCCGAGGCACGGGGGTGGAAGCATACAATGTACTTACCTGGTGGTCGGCAAACTCATGAGTCAACAGAGCCAAATATCAACAGTACAACGATTGAAACTTCTTTTGAGAGCCAAATTTTTTAAACTTAAACTTCTTCTAACGCCACTTCTTCAACATAGACTCGCCCAGGCCGTGGTATTTTGTGGAAGAGCCACACTCAAGGGGCCAAAGAGCCGCATGTGGCTCGCGAGCCGCAGTTTGCCGACCACGGAACTAACCAACAGCAGATGCGTGAGAGGGAACCAGAGTGGGTGCAGAGGACGGGCAGCCGTCTGAGGAGATGGGACAAGGGAGTGAGAAGCCTTCCAGAGGACAGGACTCACACGGGGCCTTTAATACTGGAACTCCCAATCCAGTGATGGCAAACCTATGACACGCGTGTCAGCACTGACACGTGTAGCCATTTCTGATGGATGAAACATTTGCTGCTCCTGAGGATGAAACATTTGCAACTAGTGTCTTGGAGTTAGACTCTAGTAGCAAATGTTTCATCCCCCCCTATTAGACACTCTGTGCCGGAGGTCTGTAGGCCAAAACAACAGAAGTCCGGCACAGAGCGTCTAGTTCTGGGACTTCCGGAGCAGCGGAATGCAGCAGGGGGACTCATCTCTGGGGGCCCTGCCATTACCAGTAACCAAATAACAGTTAACCACAGCAACCATTATCTACTGTTCTGGGGTGTTATGGATTTCTAATCCATCATTACTGAGATAAGTGAGGGGGAGGCTGGGAGAGGAGAGGGTTTGTGGCATGCTATGGGTGCCGTTTCCCGCCATTAGAAATAGCAGCAGCCATTTTAATTCACATAAGGAACACCATCTTGCTCCATAGTGCAGACTCCATTTCACCACTATTACTGTTGTGCATCCTTATTAACCCCTATTTCTGCTTATTAACCCTGCCCTTTCCTAAAAGACAGTTATATGCACCATTTTGTGGTTAGTTAGGCTAGTTAACCCCTAATTGCCTGCAGGCCTAACAAGCTATCTATAATTCTATCTTCTGTCACTGCCCCCCTGATGGAGAACCCAAAAAATAAAAAAAACTAAGGTTAAGTAAAGGAGGTGGTAGTAGCAGTGGCCGACCCTTTCAAGAGACATGGACCGAGATGTATGGCTTTATAGAAAAAAAATGGCAGATCATTTTGCGTTCTATGTACTGAAACGGTAGTAAGCAGAACGTGGAAGATAAATAGACATTTTGAAACTAATCATTCCCAGCTCTTGGAAAAAAGTGAGGATGAAAGGAAAGAATACATTTCCAGGCAGCTACACCTTTATAAGAGTCAATCTAATTCCATCCTTAAATTTATGAAAGGCTCTACAAATTTAACATCTGCAAGTTTGAGCATTGCTCACTCTATAGCTCAGCATGGAAAAGCGCTCAGTGAGGGAGAATTTATTAAAGAAACTCTCCTAAGATGTGCACCAGTTCTATTTCACGATATGCAGAATAAAGATGCAATTATTAAGAGAATATCTGAGTTACCACTCAGTAGAAATATCATAAAAGACCGAATAATGAGACTGAACACAAACGTACAACATCAATTAAAGAGAGACATAAGGAAGTGTAAATATTTTTCGATCTCTCTTGATGAAACTACTGATGTCACATCACATGCTCAGTTGGCCATTATTGGTCGATATTCTGATGGTCTCACAATGAGAGAAGAGTTGATAAAGTTAGTATCAGTGTCAACAAGTAAATCAGGAAGCGAAATATGTAAGGTTGTTATACAAACATTTCGTGACCTAAGCATTGATATCTCTAAAGTTGTGTCAGTGACGACAGATGGGGCACCAAATATGGTGGGGAAAAAGGTCGGATTTGTCAAATTGTTTACAGAAGCTATTGGACATCCGATTGTGCCTTTTCATTGTATTATCCATCCGGAGGCTTTATTTGCCAAGGCAGGATTCACCGACATAAACGACTTAATGTCAGTTGTTGCAAAAATAGTTAATTTAATAGCTGCTCGCCCCCTTCACAAGCGAGAATTTTTGGCACTTTTACTGGAGGTTGATTCCACCTACAGTGGACTGCTGATGTACAGTAATGTAAGATGGCTGAGCCGAGGCAAAGTTCTTGAGCGCTTTGTGGAGTGCTTTGAAGAAATTAAGGTATTTCTTGACAATAAGGATCTGGGAAACTTTCCTCAGCTTAATGATGATAAGTGGGTCAACACCCTGATGTTTTTTACAGATCTCTCTGTTCATATTAATGAACTGAACTTAAAGTTACAAGGTTTTGGCAAAAGTATTGACGTTATGTTTGGATACATAAAAGCTTTTGAAAGTAAAGTTAAAATTTTCAAGCGAGATGTAGAAACTAAAACTTATAAGTATTTTCCTCGAGTAACAAAGTATTTTGAGAAGGCCAGTGCAGCTGTACAAAATGGAATGGAACTCTTGCATATGAAGTACCAGCATGTTTTAGACTCGTTACTTGACCAGTATAGTGATAGATTTAGTCAATTTAGAAGTCTAGAACAGACCATGAAAATAATTAAGTATCCTGATGTAGTAGTCTACAGTAGTTTGGAATTAAATGGTTTCCAATGGATGCAAATTGATGATATGGAGATGCAAGTTGCAGAATTTCGAGACAGTATCTGGGCTCAGGTGTTTGTCTACTTGAGGTCAAAGCTTGAGAATCTGGAAAGGTGCCGCTTGGAGAATCAAGAGGAGTGCCACTACAAACAGGAAATTTGCAGTGCCTGGAACCGACTACCAGTCACTTTTAGCACCCTGAAAAATATAGCAATGGCTTTACTCACAATTTTTCCCCCTGCATAGTTTTTTTTTTTTTTGGAATTTTTTTTTTTTAAATTTATTTATTATTTTTTTTCAATTTTTTTTTATTAAGGATTTATATGTGTACATATCTTACCATTGCCCCCCCCCAACCCCACTCCCATATATGCCCTCACCCCACCCAGAGTTTTGCATCCATTGGTTATGTTTATATGCATGCATACAAGTCCTTTGGTTGATCTCTTATCTTACCCACCTCTCCCTAACCTTCCTGCTGTAATTTGACAGACTCTTTGATGCTTTACTGCCTCTGTATCTATCTTTTTGTTCAAGTTTTTAATGTTCTTTATTATCCATAAATGAGTGAGATCATGTGGTATTTTTCTTTCATTGACTGGCTTATTTCACTCAGCATAATGTTCTCCAATTCCATCCAGGTTGCTGCAAATGGTAAGAATTCCTTCTTTTTTATGGCAGCATAATATTCCATTGTGTAGATGTACCATGGTTTTCTGATCCAGTCATCTGCTGATGGGCACCTAGGCTGTTTCCAGATCTTAGCTATTGTAAATTGTGCTGCTATGAACATAGGGGTGCATATATCCTTTCTTATTGGTGTTCCCAGTTTCTTAGGATATATTCCTAGGAGTGGGATTACTGGGTCAAATGGGAGTTCCATTTTCAGTTTGTTGAGGAAACTCCATACTGTTCTCCACAGTGGCTGCACCAGTCTGCATTCCCACCAGCAGTGCACGAGGGTTCCTTTTTCTCCGCATCCTCGCCAACACTTGTCGTTTGTTGATTTGTTGATGATAGCCATTCTGACAGGTGTGAGATGGTACCGCATTGTTGTTTTGATTTGCATCTCTCGGATAATTAGCGATGTTGAGCATGTTTTCATGTGTCTCTTGGCCTTCCTTCTGTCTTCTTTGGAAAAGATTCTATTTAGGTCTGTGGCCCATTTTTTTATTGGATCATTTATCTTCCTTTTATTAAGTTGTATAAGCTGCCTGTAGATGTTGGAGATTAAACCTTTATCAGTGATACCATTTGCAAATATGTTCTCCCATGCAGTGGGCTTTCTTGTTGTTTTGTTGATAGTTTCTTTTGCTGTAAAAAAGCTTTTTATTTTGATGTAGTCCCATTTGTTTATTTTCTCTTTAGCTTCCATTGCCCTAGGGGCAGTATCGGTGAAGAAGTTCTTTTGGCATATGTCTGAGATTTTGCTGCCTGTGGATTCCTCTAGTATTTTTATGGTTTCCCGTCTTATGTTTAAGTCCTGTATCCATTTTGAGTTTATTTTTGTGTATGGCATAAGTTGGTGATCTAGCTTCATTTTTTTGCATGTATCTGTCCAATTTTCCCAACACCATTTATTGAAGAGACTGTCTTTATTCCATTGTATGTTCATGCCTCCTTTGTCAAATATTAATTGAACATAGTGGTTTGGGTCAATATCTGGATTCTCTATTCTGTTCCATTGATCTATATGTCTGTTCTTGTGCCAGTACCAAGCTGTTTTGAGAATAGTGGCTTTGTAATACAGCTTGAAATCTGGTATTGAGATCCCTCCTACTTTATTCTTCTTTCTCAGGATTGCTGTGGCTATTCGGGGTCTTTTTTATTCCAGATGAATTTTTGGAGAGTTCTTTCAAGGTCTGTGAAATATGCTGTTGGTATTTTAATGGGGAGTGCATTGAATCTATAGATTGCTTTGGGTAGTATGGACATTTTAATGATGTTGATTCTACCAATCCATGAACATGGTATGTTCTTCCATCTGTTTACGTCTTCCTCTATCTCTTTTTTCAGTGTCCTGTAGTTTTCCGTGTATAGGTCTTTTACCTCCTTAGTTAAGTTTATTCCTAGGTATCTTAATTTTTTTGGTGCGATGGTAAATGGGATTGCCTTTTTAGTCTCTCTGTCTGTAAGTTCACTATTGGTGTATAGAAAGGCCATAGATTTCTTGGCGTTAATTTTGTATCCTGCTACATTGCCGAATTCATTTATTAAGTCTATTAGTTTTTTGACGGAGTCTTTCGGATTTTTTATGTACAATATCATGTCGTCTGCAAATAAAGACAGCTTTACTTGTTCTTTTCCAATTTGGATGCCTTTTATTTCTTCTTCTTGTCTAATTGCAATGGCTAATACTTCCAGTACTATGTCAAACAGGAGTGGTGAGAGTGGGCATCCCTGTCTTGTTCCTGTTCTTAGGGGAAATGTTTTTAGTTTTTGTCCATTGAGTGTGATGTTTGCTGTGGGTTTATCATATATAGCTTTTATTATGTTGAGGTATGAGCCTTCTACTCCCACCTTGTTGAGAGTTTTTATCAAGAAAGGGTGTTGGATTTTTTCGAATGCTTTTTCTGCATCAATTGATATGACTATGTGATTTTTATCTCTCAATTTGTTTATGTGATGTATCACGTTTATTGATTTGCGGATATTGTACCATCCTTGCATTCCTGGGATAAATCCTACTTGGTCATGGTGTATGATCTTTCTGATGTACTGCTGGAGCTGATTTGCTAGAATTTTGTTGAGGATTTTGGCATCTATGTTCATGAGGGATATTGGTCTGTAATTCTCTTTCATTGTGTTGTCTTTATCTGGTTTTGGTATTAGGGTGATGCTGGCTTCATAGAAGGAGCTTGGAAGTGTTCCTTCCTCTTGAATTTTTTGGAATAGTCTGAGGAGGATAGGTTTTAGTTCTTCCTTGAATGTTTGGTAAAACTCTCCTGTGTAGCCGTCAGGCCCCGGGCTTTTGTTTGCCGGAAGCTTTTTGATGACTGCTTCAATTTCGTCCATAGTTACTGGCCTATTGAGCTGTTTAGATTCTTCCTGATTGATTTTTGGAAGGTTATATTTTTCTAGGAGTATGTCCATTTCCTCCAGGTTGTCCAGTTTGTTGGAATAGAGTTGTTCATAGTATTTTGTAACAATCCTTTGTATCTCAGTGGGGTCTGTTGTTATTTCACCTCTTTCATTTTTGATTTTGTTTATTTGGGTCCTCTCTCTTTGCTTCTTGGTGAGCCTGGCTAGAGGTCCATCAATCTTGTTTATCCTTTCAAAGAACCAGCTCTTGGTTTTGTTGATCTTTCGTATTGTTTCTTTGGTCTCTATGTCATTTATCTCCACTCTGATCTTTGTTATTTCCTTCCTTCTGGTTACACTGGGCTTTTCTTGCTGCTCTTTTTCTAGCTCTTTGAGTTGTAGGGTTAGGTAATTTATTACCATTGTTTCTTGTTTTTTGCAATAGGCTTGTAGAGCTATGAACTTCCCTCTCAAGACTGCTTTCGCTGTGTCCCATAGATTTTGGATTGTTGTGTTTTCATTGTCATTTGTTGCCATGATGTTTTGTATTTCTTCCTTGATCTCTCTGGTGACCCAGTCCTTGTTTAATAGCATGCTGTTTAGTCTCCATGTGTTTGATTTCTTTGGAATGTATTTATTGTAGTTGATTTCCAGTTTTATGCCACTGTGATCTGAGATGATGCTTGATATAATTTCTATCTTCTTGAATTTGAAGAGACTTTGCCTGTGACCCAGCATATGGTCTATCTTTGAAAATGACCCATGTGCACTTGAGAAGAATGTATATTCTGTGGCTTTGGGGTGAAATGTTCTGAAGATGTCAATTAATTCCATCTGGTCTAGTGAGTCATTTAGGATTGCTGTTTCTTTGCTGATTTTTTGTTTAGAGGATTTGTCCAATGGTGATAGTGGGGTATCAAAGTCTCCTACTATGATTGTATTGCTATTAATCTCTCCCTTGATATCCTCCAGGAGTATTTTTATGTATTTGGGTGCTCCTATATTGGGTGCGTATATGTTTACCAGAATTATTTCTTCTTGTTGGATTTCTCCCTTTAGTATTATGAAGTGGCCTTCCTTATCTCTTGTTATGGCATTGACTTTGAGGTCTATTTTGTCAGATATAAGTATTGCTACCCCAGCTTTTTTTTCATTTCCATTTGCCTGAAAGATATTTTTCCATCCCTTCACTTTCAATCTGTGTGTGTCTCTTGTTCTGAGGTGGGTCTCTTGTAGACAGCATATATATGGGTCCTGTTTTTTTATCCATTCAGCCACTCATTGTCTTTTGATTGGAGCATTTAGTCCATTTACATTTAAAGTTATTACTGAAAGGTATTTGTTTGTAGTCATATCTATTTTTGTGTCTGTATTCCTTCTTACCTGTTTATTTCTTCTTTTTACAGTATTCCCTTTAGCATTTCTTGCATTGCTGGTTTGGTGATGATAAACTCCCTGAGCCTTTTTTTGTCTTCGAAGGACCTGATTTCCCCTTCAATTTTGATTGATAGCCTTGCTGGATATAGTAATCTTGGATTCAGTCCTTTGCTTTGCAACACTTTGTATACCTCCTTCCATTCTCTTCTAGCTTGTTGTGTTTCTGTTGAGTAATCATTTGACAATCTGATGGGTGTTCCTTTGTAGGTAACTCTCTGTCTCTCTCTTGCCGCCTTTAAGATTCTCTCTTTATCATTTATATTTGCCATTGAAATTATGACATGTCTTGGTGTGGGTCTTTTGGGGTTGATCCTGCTTGGGACTCTCTGTACTTGCGTAACTTTTATCTGTCCCATATCCGGGAAGTTTTCTGTCATTATTTCTTCCAATAGATTTTCTAATCCCTGCTGCTCTTCTTGTCCTTCTGGCAGCCCTATTATGCGCATGTTACTTCGTTTCATGTTGTCCCGAAGCTCCCTTAGGCTTTCCTCCTGCTTTTTAATTTTTTTCTCCAATTGCTGTTCAGATTGAGCTTGTTTCTGTACCTGATCTTCTAACTCACTAATTCGGTCCTCTGCTTCTTGTAGTCTACTGTTGAAACTTTCCATGGTGTTTTTGATTGTAGCTATATCACTTTTCATTTCTTCCTGATTCTTGCATAGTTGTTGATTTTCTCATCCATCCGATATATAAATTTCATGACCATTACTCTGAACTCTTTTTCGGTCATTTTGGAAGCTTCAGTTTCACTAATTTCCTTTCTTGGCAACTCCACATTTTCTTTCCTCTGTGAGTTATTTCGTTTCCCCATTCTGGCTATCACCAGAAAGCTCAAGCTTCCATTTGGGTGGACCTGGGCCTGTGTGCTGTGGGGAATTCGCTCCACCCGAGTTTCACTGAAGTGCTCTGACACTAGGACGTGTGGCTGCCTTTGGTTGGTGGGAACCAGACTTGCCCAGGGTCAGTGTCCCCAGTGTTCCGTGTGGTCTCGTGTGCACACTTAGAATCAGGGGCCCTGTCTGCACCACACTGTTGGTATGTGCCAAAAATGAGATCCTTAGCATGTGCCAGGAGTCAGAGTTTCCCTGTGTCTGCACCAAGAATCGAGTGTCAGAGTCTCTGTTGCCTTGTGCGGTTTCTCGTTGAGAATCAGGGTCCCTGTGTGTGCATGCACCAACAATTGGGGTCACTGGCTCTTAGTGTGAATGCGCTGTGAGTCAGGGATCCCAGGCAGCTGTGTTCGGCGTGCCAAATTCCCTGAAGTGGAGCTGCGTCCTGTGTGTGCTCTCTCTACTGAGCCAAACCGGCTAGGGCTTCGCACACTCTCAAATTCCTGAAGGTGAGCTGCCTCCGTGCACTCTCCCAGATTCCCCAAAGGGGGGCGGAGTCCGTCCTGTGCGCCAAATTCCCCAAAGGGGAGCCCCTCTGTGCGCGCTCTAAAATTCCCCGAAGGGAAGCTGTGACCTGCAAGCCAAATTCCCCCAAATTCCCCGAAGGTGAGCCCTCTGTGCGCACTGTCAGATTTCCCGAAGGGGAGCTGCTTCTGTCCCGCGCACCAAATTCCCTAAAGGGGAGCGCGTCCCTGCTGCAAAGCTCTGCAGCTTGGGCGAGGGGCGGGTCTATCAGTTACTATGGCGCTATCCGCGAGCCTGCGGGGAGGGGGATAGGCTCTTTGACTCACGGAAATCTGCCGGGAAGTCTGGATTCTTGTTGTCTGTTGGTCTGAAGCTGTGATAGCAGTTCTCTGTCCCCAGTGGCTGCAGGGTCCTGGTTTGTGTCTGAAGCCCGGATCCTAGTCTCAGGCAGCTCTGTTTCTCAAGATGGCGTGGTCTCCGCGTCCGCACCAGCCACCAAGAAGTGTCTGCTTTGTGCGTGGGGCTCCGCCGTCTCGGACTGCCCGGTTAGGCAGCCCCTTGGAAGACCTGCAGAATCTAACTGACCCTAGCTCACACACACACACACACCACACACGTCTACACTCTCCTCTATGGGTTCCTCACTCACACTCTCTCTCTCCCTACCTTCCTGCCGGTCGCCATCTTTCAAGCTATCCCCTCTACATACTTTTGTGAGGCCTTATTCTCAGCGTTAAATAATATCAAAACCAACAAAAGAAACAGATTGACAGATGAAGTTAGTAGCACTTGTTTGGGCCTGAAGTGTACAAAATACCAACCTTCAATTGAAGATTTAGCCAATGAAATTCAGCAACAAACAAGTCACTAATAGGCAGGTTAGTTAAAGAATTCCCCCTCCCCCTCACTTATCTTAGTTCACGGCACCCCACACAAGCTAAATAATATCAAGACCAACAAAAGAAACCGACTGACGGATGAACAAAGAAGTCACTATGCAGGTAAATTAAATATTTAGTTTTTGGTTTATTAAATATAATTATACATAACAATTATACATTTATGTTATTTAAACTATAAGTATCGCGAAATAATGTTTTTTCCTCAAAGTGACACACTACCCGAGTTATGCTCAGTTTTTTGGCGAAGTTTGACACACCAGGCTCAAAAGATTGCCCATCACTGCTCTAGGCAAAGGTCCTTGCTGACTGCCTGTGCCAGGTTATGATAGTCTTTACTTACATGAACCTTGAGCTGTTCTTACAAGATCACACTTCCGTTGTTTGTAATATTATCTTCCATAAATACGATAGCAAGCCGACTGGCTCTAGGCACGTGCTGGCTCCCCATCTCTGTCATATTTCATTAATACTTGGAATATTTCTGTTGTACATACTTGTAGAGAGGAATATGCAGGATGAACCCTGATATTTTTTACAGGGTGAACATGCAGGATGGTCTCAGAAGAGGCCTGGCCCTGTTGAGTTGCAAATGTGGGCTAGATATGGTATAAGGGTGGTGTTTAGATGATACCAAGCACCTGCTCATTTCCAACAGTGTTTAGGTGCAAGTACCATGGGCAATAGCACCTTTTAGGTGCAAGTACCATGGGCAATTTCTACCTTTTCTCTGCCATACTTGACACTGTGCTGACTTGTCTTTTCACATGTGACCTCCTATCCTTTGACTACCTTCACCTGTGTGTCCTTTTTGCATCACCTGTTCCTCTGCATTGCTTTGTCTTCAGCATTCTCTAACATTGACCTCTACATTGTTATGAGATGTACATACGAGCTTAAATAGTTCTTGAACACTAGCTACTAATTTATTGAATACTAGAGGCCTGGCGCATGAAATTTGTTCATGGGGTCCCTAGGCCTGGCCAGCGATCAGGGCCAATCAGATTCCCTGCCTCCCCACCTCCTCCATCCCTCACTGCATGCGTACTGCCACGGCATGGTTCCCCCCACCTGTCCGCCTCCTCCTTCCCTCGCTCCCTCAGTGCCCTGCTGCTGCCATTGGTCACCTATCATGTTCCTCACCGTCCCCTGGTGGTCAGCACACATCATTGGGAGCAATTGTTCTCCTGGTTGAACTCCCGAGGGGACACTTTGCATATCACCCTTGTGTATGTATATATAGATATAGATATAGAGGTAGAGATAGATATCTATACATAGAGAAAGAGAGAGAGAGATTACTTGCAATGAGACATAATCATATTTCAGCACAGCTTTCCATGTCACCAGCAGACAAACCATGCTGAACACTGTTAGCAGAAGAGTGAGCTGAAAATCCTGCTTCTCTTCCATGTGGTGCTTGCCGTGTGTGTGTCATATTTCGTTTGCGGTCTTCCTTGTTTTGTGATCTTCAGTAGCCTGACCTTTATGAAGTGAATTATAAGTGTAAAAAATGTGGGAAATCTTTTAGAGAAATCTTTAACCTCATTCATCATAGAAGAGTTTACACTGTAGAAAAGCCATAGGAGTGTAGTGATCATGGGATGTCCGTCATCCTGAGGTCCAAACTCATTCAACAACAAAGTCCACACTGGAGAAAAGCTGTATGAGTGTCGTGATTGCAGGATGTCCTTCAATCAAAGCACTACCATCACTCCACCCCAGAGAGTTCACACGGGTGAAAACCTTATGAGTGTAGTGAATGTGGGAAAGCTTTTACACCACAATAATCACCTCCTTATCCACAGAAGAGTACACACTGGAGAAAAACCATAAGCATAATGACTGTGGGAAGTCATTTACACACAGGTTTACCCTCATTCAACACCACAGAGTTCACAGTGGAGAAAAACCCTAAGAGTGTAGTGACTGTAAGAAGTCCTTTAGGCAACGCAGTAACTTCACTCAATACCAGAGAGTTCACAGTGGTGCAAAACCTTATGAGTGTAGTGAATGTGGGAAATCTTTTACCTGAAATAATCACCTCCTTATCCACACGAGAGTTCACACTGGAGAAAAGCTATATGTGTGTACTGATTATGGGAAGTTTGTAATCTTTATTAATATCCGTGGTGTAAATACTCTCATCCTTTTGAGGTTCAGACAGCCAAAATGATGATTTTGAACATGGACATGATAATATATTTCAGTAGTACCTCATTATATTTTATTTTCAATATGCTGATTCAGTAGCACCAAATATGTCCAAAACTTTTCACAATAAAACAGTAAAATTATTGGGTAGCATCAAGTGTAAACCACTTCTAAAGATTGATTTAAGTAGAATTTATTTAAAATGGACATTTTAAAAAAATACACTTTTGGTGTTTCCCTGCATGCCTGCATTGCTGATACCAAGTTCCTACTGACCTTATCAGTGCTTCATTCTCGGCCTATAAAATAATTGATGCACTAATACAGTCTGACATTGATATAGCTTACTTTAAATATTTCCTTGGAAAAAGGACACTTGAAATCCCATGAATGCTATTCTAGCCTTCCACCACTATCTAAGTCATCATGATGGTTTTGGTATCTATCTATTCTCAGGTACATTATTGGGTTGTTACTTAAAATGTCACATATGTCTGACCGAGGCCAAACAGCTAAGTGGGTCAGCGAATAATTTCAATAATGGAAGGTTGCAAGTTCCAACCCTGGTCACATCACTTACAAGAGCTCCCCTCGCCCAAGCTGCAGAGCTTTGCACAGGGACGAGCTCCGCCTTAGGGAATTTGGCGCACAGGACAGAAGCAGCTCACCTTTGGGGAAATCTGTCAGTGCGCACAGAGGGCTCCCCTTTGGGGAATTGGGGGGAATTTGGCTTGCGGGTCACAGCTCCCCTTTGGGGAATCTTAGACCGTGCACAAAGGGGTTTCCCTTTGGGGAATTTGGCGCGCAGGACAGACTCCGCCCCTCTTCGGGGATTCTGGGAGAGTGCACAGAGGCAGGTCACCTCCAGGGATTTGAGAGTGTGCGCCCTAGCCGGTTTGGCTCAGTAGTGAGAGCACACACAGGACGCAGCTCCACTTCAGGGAATTTGGCACGCTGGACACAGCTGCCTGGGATCCCTGACTCACAGCGCATTCACACTAAGAGCCAACGACCCCAATTGTTGGTGCATGCACACACGGGGACCCTGATTCTCAACGAGAAACTGCACAAGGCAACAGAGACTCTGACAATCGATTCTTGGTGCAGACACAGGGAAACTCTGACTCCTGGCACATGCTAAGGATCTCATTTTCGGCACATACCAACAGTGTGGTGCAGACAGGGCCCCTGATTCTAAGTGTGCACACAAGACCACACGGAACACTGGGGACACTGACCCTGGGCAAGTCTGGTTCCCACCAACCAAAGGCAGCCACACGTCCTAGTGTCAGAGCACTTCAGTGAAACTCGGGTGGAGCGAAGTCCCCATAGCGCACGGCCGAGGTGCACACAAACGGAAGCTTGAGCTTTCTGGTGATAGCCAGAATGGGGAAATGAAATAACTCACAGAGGAAAGAAAATGTGGAGTCGCCAAGAAAGGAAATTAGTGAAACTGAAGCTTGCAATATGACCGAAAAGGAGTTCAGAGTAATGGTCGTGGAATTTATACATCGGATGGATGAGAAAATCAACAACTTATGCAAGAATCAGGAAGAAATGAAAAGTGATATAGCTACAATCAAAAACACCATGGCAAGTTTCAACAGTAGACTACAAGAAGCAGAGGACCGAATTAGTGAGTTAGAAGATCAGGTACAGAAACAAGCTCAATCTGAACAGCAATTGGAGAAAAAAATTAAAAAGCAGGAGGAAAGCCTAAGGGAGCTTCGGGACAACATGAAGCGAAGTAACATGTGTATAATAGGGCTGCCAGAAGGACAAGAAGAGCAGCAGGGATTAGAAAATCTATTGGAAGAAATAATGACAGAAAACTTCCCGGATATGGGAAACATAAATTTACGCAAGTACAGAGAGTCCCAAGCAAGATCAACCCCAAAAGACCCACACCAAGACATGTCATAATCTCAATGGCAAATATAAATGATAAAGAGAGAATCTTAAAGGCAGCAAGAGAGAGACAGAGAGTTACCTACAAAGGAACACCCATCAGATTGTCAAATGATTACTCAACAGAAACACAACAAGCTAGAAGTGAATGGAAGGAGGTATACAAAGTGTTGCAAAGCAAAGGACTGAATCCAAGAATACTATATCCAGCAAGACTATCAATCATAATTGAAGGGGAAATCAGGAGCTTCGCAGACAAAAAAAAGACTCAGGGAGTTTATCACCACCAAACCAGCAATGCAAGAATTGCTAAAGGGAATACTGTAAAAAGAAGAAATAAACAGGTAAGAAGGAATACGGACACAAAAATAGATATGACTACAAACAAATAACTTTCAGTAATAACTTTAAATGTAAACAGACTAAATGCTCCAATCAAAAGACATCGAGTGGCTGAATGGATAAAAAAGCATGACCCATATATATGCTGTCTACAAGAGACCCACCTCAGAATAAGAGACTCACACAGATTGAAAGTGAAGGGATGGAAAAATATCTTCCAGGCAAATGGAAATGAAAAAAAAGCTGGGGTAGCAATACTTATATCTGACAAATTAGACCTCAAAGTAAATGCCATAACAAGAGATAAGGAAGGCCACGTCATAATACTAAAGAGAGAAATCCAACAAGAAGAAATAAGTCTGGTAAACATATAGGCTCCCAATATAGGAGCACCCAAATACATAAAAAAACTCCTGGAGGATATCAAGGGAGAGATTAATAGCAATACAATCATAGTAGGAGACTTTAATACCCCACTATCACCATTGGACAAATCCCCTAAACAAAAAATCAGCAAAGAAACAGCAATCCTAAATGACTCACTAGACCAGATGGAATTAATTGACATCTTCAGAACATTTCACCCCAGAGCCACAGAATATACATTCTTCTCAAGTGCACATGGGTCATTTTCAAAGATAGACCATATGCTGGGTCACAGGCAAAGTCTCTTCAAATTCAAGAAGATAGAAATTATATCAAGCATCTTCTCAGATCACAGTGGCATAAAACTGGAAATCAACTACAATAAATACATTCCAAAGAAATGAAACACATGGAGACTAAACAGCATGCTATTAAACAAGGACTGGGTCACCAGAGAGATCAAGGAAGAAATAAAAAACATCATGGCAACAAATGACAATGAAAACACAACAATCCAAAATCTATGGGACACAGCAAAAGCAGTCTTGAGAGGGAAGTTCATAGCTCTACAAGCCTATTGCAAAAAAGAAGAAAAAATGGTAATAAATTACCTAACCCTACAACTCAAAGAGCTAGAAAAAGAGCAGCAAGAAAAGCCCACTGTAACCAGAAGGAAGGAAATAACAAAGATCAGAGCAGAGATAAATGACATAGAGACCAAAGAAACAATACAAAAGATCAACAAAACCAAGAGCTGGTTCTTTGAAAAGATAAACAAGATTGATGGACCTCTAGCCAGGCTCACCAAGAAGCAAAGAGAGAGGACCCAAATAAACAAAATCAGAAATGAAAGAGGTGAAATAACAACAGACCCCGCTGAGATACAAAGGATTGTTACAAAATACTACGAACAGCTCTATTCCAACAAACTGGACAACCTGGAGGAAATGGACATATTCCTAGAAAAATACAACCTTCCAAAAATCAATCAAGAAGAATCTCAACAGCTCAATAGGCCAATAACTATGGACGAAATTGAAGAAGTCATCAAAAAGCTTCCGGCAAACAAAAGCCCGGGGCCTGACGGCTTCACAGGAGAGTTTTACCAAACATTAAAAGAAGAACTAAAATCTATCCTCCTCAGACTATTCCAAAAAATTCAAGAGGAAGGAACACTTCCAAGCTCCTTCTATGAAGCCAGCATCACCCTAATACCAAAACCAGATAAGGACAACACAATGAAAGAGAATTACAGACCAATATCCCTCATGAACATAGATGCCAAAATCCTCAACAAAATTCTAGCAAATCAGCTCCAGCAGTACATCAGAAAGATCATACACCATGACCAAGTAGGATTTATCCCAGGAATGCAAGGATGGTACAATATCCGCAAATCAATAAACGTGATACATCACATAAACAAATTGAGAGATAAAAATCACATAGTCATATCAATTGATGCAGAAAAAGCATTTGACAAAATCCAACACCCTTTCTTGATAAAAACTCTCAACAAGGTGGGAATAAAAGGCTCATACCTCAACATAATAAAAGCTATATATGATAAACCCACAGCAAACATCATACTCAATGGACAAAAGCTAAAAACATTCCCCTACGAACAGGAACAAGACAGGGATGCCCACTCTCACCACTCCTGTTTGACATAGTACTGGAAGTATTAGCCATTGCAATTAGACAAGAAGAAGAAAATAAAAGGCATCCAAATTGGAAAAGAACAAGTAAAGCTGTCTTTATTTGCAGACGACATGATATTGTACATAAAAAATCCGAAAGACTCCGTCAAAAAACTAATACACTTAATAAATGAATTGGGCAATGTAGCAGGATACAAAATTAACACCAAGAAATCTATGGCCTTTCTATACACCAATAGTGAACTTACAGACAGAGAGACTAAAAAGGCAATCCCATTTACCATCGCACCAAAAAAATTAAGATACCTAGGAATAAACTTAACTAAGGAGGTAAAAGACCTATACACGGAAAACTACAGGACACTGAAAAAAGAGATAGAGGAAGACGTAAACAGATGGAAGAACATACCATGTTCATGGATTGGTAGAATCAACATCATTAAAATGTCCATACTACCCAAAGCAATCTATAGATTCAATGCACTCCCCATTAAAATACCAATGGCATATTTCACAGACCTTGAAAGAACTCTCCAAAAATTCATCTGGAATAAAAAAGACCCTGAATAGCCACAGCAATCCTGAGAAAGAAGAATAAAGTAGGAGGGATCTCAATACCAGACTTCAAGCTGTATTACAAAGCCACTATTCTCAAAACAGCCTGGTACTGGAACAAGAACAGACATATAGATCAATGGAACAGAATAGAGAATCCAGATATTGATCCAAACCACTATGCTCAATTAATATTTGACAAAGGAGGCATGAACATACAATGGAATAAAGACAGTCTCTTCAATAAATGGTGTTGGGAAAATTGGACAGACACATGCAAAAAAATGAAGCTAGATCACCAACTTACACCATACACAAAAATAAACTCAAAATGGATACAGGACTTAAACATAAGACGGGAAACCATAAAAAATACTAGAGGAATCCACAGGCAGCAAAATCTCAGACATATGTCAAAAGAACTTCTTCACCGATACTGCCCCTAGGGCAATGGAAGCTAAAGAGAAAATAAACAAATGGGACTACATCAAAATAAAAAGCTTTTTTTACAGCAAAAGAAACTATCAACAAAACAACAAGAAAGCCCACTGCATGGGAGAACATATTTGCAAATGGCATCACTGATAAAGGTTTAATCTCCAACATCTACAGGCAGCTTATACAACTTAATAAAAGGAAGATAAATGATCCAATAAAAAAAATGGGCAACGGACCTAAATAGAATCTTTTCCAAAGAAGACAGAAGGAAGGCCAAGAGACACATGAAAACATGCTCAAGGTCACTAATTATCCGAGAGATGCAAATCAAAACAACAATGCGCTATCATCTCACACCTGTCAGAATGGCTATCATCAACAAATCAACAAACGACAAGTGTTGGCGAGGATGCGGAGAAAAAGGAACCCTCGTGCACTGCTGGTGGGAATGCAGACTGCTGCAGCCACTGTGGAGAACAGTATGGAGTTTCCTCAACAAACTGAAAATGGAACTCCCATTTGACCCAGTAATCCCACTCCTAGGAATATATCCTAAGAAACTGGGAACACCAATAAGAAAGGAAATATGCACCCCTATGTTCATAGCAGCACAATTTACAATAGCTAAGATCTGGAAACAGCCTAGGTGCCCATCAGCAGATGACTGGATCAGAAAACTATGGTACATCTACACAATGGAATATTATGCTGCCATAAAAAAGAAGGAATTCTTACCATTTGCAGCAACCTGGATGGAATTGGAGAACATTATGTTAAGTGAAATAAGCCAGTCAATGAAAGAAAAATACCACATGATCTCACTCATTTATGGATAATAAAGAACATTAAAAACTTGAACAAAAAGATAGATACAGAGGCAGTAAAGCATCAAACAGTCTGTCAAATTACAGCAGGAAGGTTAGGGAGAGGTGGGGAAGATAAGAGATCAATCAAAGGACTTGTATGCATGCATATAAGCATAACCAATGGACTCAAAACTCTGGGGGGTGAGGGCATATATGGGAGTGGGGTGGGGGGGGCAATGGTAAGATATGTACACATATAATACCTTAATAAAAAAATTGGAAAAAAAAAATCTCTCTCTCCCTCTCTCTCTCTCTCTCTCCAAACATTCCTCGAGTTACTTCTGACTCGACATACGTCGTTTTGTGGTTACGTTGCCATTTGCAATTTATTTATATAAAAAAAAGTTCTGTCATTCGATGTAAGGCGTTTGCATGAAGTTCGCCCGGGAACTAGTTGGCCAGTGGCGTGGATGAATAAGTAATCACGTGGTGCTATACAAGGAACACGCTGTCATTCAGTCGCTGTTTATAAGCCGTTTTGGATTGTGCTTCATTCCCTCCCTTTTGTTTATATTGTTATTTTGAACACTTTTTGCCCCTCCTCATGGCTCCTAAGCATAAGGCAGACTCTACTGATGGCAGAGCTACAAAAAGAAGGAAAGCCCTCACAATGGAAGTGAAAGTAGAAATAATAAGATGCTCGGAAAAGGGCGAAACACTGACACCGACAAACATCGGCCAGTTGCTTGGCTTAAGTCATATGACTGTCTCAAGGATCATCAGCGATCAAA
>JAJQQW010000024.1:31489044-31506267 GCA_025583905.1 Ia io | reverse complement strand
CAAGTGACTGTGAGAAAGCAGGGGTTGTCCATGTGACGAATAAATTTGTCCAAGTGTCTGGCAAAGATCAGGTGATTCTGCACGTCAGTGGCATTGAGAATAAGGTTGTCCAAGTGACAGGCATTGAGAACAAGGTTTATCCAAGTGACAGTGAGAAAGCAGGGGCTTGTCCAAATTACTGGCAATGAGAATGAGGTTGTCCAAGTGACTGTCAGAGAGAGTAGGTGGTTCTCCAAGTCACTGGCATTGAGAATAAGGTAGTCCAAGTGACAGACATTGAGAATAAGGTTGTGCAAATGACTGTCAGAGAGCAGGTGCTTCTCCAAGTCACTGGCATTGAGAATAAGTTTTTCCCAGTGACAGGCATTGAGAATGAGGGTATCCAAGTCAATGTGAGATACCAGGGGCTTGTCCATGTGGCTGGCATTGACAATAAGGTTGTCCAAGTGACTGTCAGAGAGCAGGTGGTTCTCCAAGTCACTGGCATTGAAATAAGGTTGTCCCAGAGACAGGAATTGAGAACAACCTTGTCTAAGTGAATGGTGAATGGGAGAAAACACGGGCTTGACCATGTGACTGGCATTGAGAATAAGGTTGTCCAAATTAATGTCATAGGGCAGGTGCTTTTCCAAGTCAGTGGCACTGAGAAGAAGGTTGTCCAAGTGACTGTGAGAAAGGTGGGGCTTATCCATGTGACTGGCATTGAGAATGAAGTTGTGAAAGTGACTATCAGAGAGCAGGTGATTCTCCAAGTCATTGGCATTGAAAATAAGGCTGTCTAAGTGACAGGCATTGAGAATAAGGATGTCCAAATGACTGTCAGAGAGCAGGTGCATCTCCAAGTTACTGGCTATGAGAATAAGGTTGTCCAAGTGACTGTGAGAAAGCAGGAGCTTGTCCAAATCACTGGCATTGAGAATAAGGTTGTCCAAGTGACAGGCATTGAGAATAAGGTTGTCCAAATGACTGTCAGATATCAGGTGATTCTCCAAGTCATTGGCATTGAGAATAAGGCTGTCCAAGTGACAGGCATTGAGTATAAGGGTGTCCAAGTGACTGTAAGAGACCAGGTGATTCTCCAAGTCCCTGGCATTGAGAATAATGTTGTCCAAATGACAGGCATTGAAAATAAGGGTATCCAAGTGACTGTGAGATAACAGGGGCTTGTCCATGTGAATGGCATTGAGAATGAGGTTGTCCAAATGACTGTCAGAGATCAGGTGCTTCTCCAAGTCAATGGCATTGAGAATAATGTTGTCCGGGTGATTGTCAGAGATCAGGTGATTCTCCAAGGCGCTGGCATTGAGAATATGGTTGTCTAATATACAGGCATTGAGACTAAGCTTGTAGGAGCCACTGACAGAGAGAAGGGGCTTGTTCAACAGCCAGGCAATGAGAACGGTCTGGTTCAAGTGACTGGCATTGATAATGATGTTGTCTAAGTGAACTACTGAGAGCAGAAGCTTGTCCAAGTGACTGGAATTGAGAGTAAGGTTGTCCAAGTGAGTGTCAGAGAGCAGGGTCTTGTCCATGTGACTGTCATTGAGAATTAGGTTGTCCGAGTGACTGTCAGAGAGTAGGTGCTTCTCCAAGTCACTGGCATTGAGACTAAGGTTGTCCAAAAACAGGCATTGAGTATAAGGGTATCGAAGTGACTGAGATAACTGGGGCTTGTCCATGTGACTGGGATTGAGAATGAGGTTGTCTAAGTGACTGTGAGATAACAGGTGCTTGTCCATGTGACTAGCATTGAGAATGAGGTTGTCCAAGTGACTGTCAGACAGCAGGTGCTTCTCCAAGTCACTGGCATTGAGAATAAGGTTGTCCAAGTGACATGCTTTGAGAACAAGGTTGTCCAAGTGACTGTGAGAAAGCACGGGCTTGTCCATGTGACTGACATTGAGGATGAGGTTGTGAAAGTGACTGTAAGAAAGAAGGTGATTTTCCATGTCATTGGCATTGAGAATAAGGTTTTCCAAGTGACAGGCATTGAGAATAGGGTTGTCCAAATGAATGTCATAGAGCAGGTGTTTCTCCAAGTCAGTGGCATTGAGAACATGATTGTCCAAGTGACTGGGAGAAAGCAGGGGCTTGACCATGTGACTCGCATTGAGAATAAGGTTGTGAAAGTGACTGTCAGAGAGCAGGTGATTCTCCAAGACATTGGCATTGAGAATAAGTCTGTCCACGTGACAGGCATTGAGAATAAGGGTGTCAAAATGACTGTCAGAGATCAGGTGATTCTCCCAGTCACTGTCAGTGAGAATAAGGTTGTCCAAGTGACAGGCTTTGAGAACAAGTTTGTCCAAGTGACTGTGAGAAAGTAGGGGTTTATCCATGTGACTGCCATGGAAATAAAATTGTGAAAGTGACTGTCAGAGAGCAGGTGATTTTCGAAGTCATTGGCATTGAGAATAAGGCTGTCCAAGTGACAGGCATTGAGAATAAGGGTGTCCAAGTGGCAAGCATTAAGAACAAGTTGTTGTGTAAGTGACTGAGAGAAAGCAGGGGCTTGACCATGTGACTGGCATTGAGAATAAGGTTTTCCAAATGACTGTCAGAGATCAGCTGTTTCTCCAAGTCACTGGCATTGAGAATAAGTTTGCCCAAGTGACATGCATTGAGAACAAGGTTGTGTCAGTGACTGGGAGAAAGCAGGGCTTGACCATGTGACTGGCATTGAGAATAATGTTGTCCGACTTATTGTCAGAGAGCAGGTGCTTCTCCAAGTCACTGGCATTGAGAATAAGGTTGTCAAAGTGACAGGCATTGAGAACCAGATTGTCCAAGTGACTGTGAGACAGGAGGGGCTTGTCCAAATCATTGACATTGAGAATGAGGTTGTCCAAGTGACTGTCAGAGAGCAGGTGGTTCTCCAAGTCACTGGCATTGAGAATAAGGCTGTAGATGTGACAGGCATTGAGAATAAGGTTGTCCAAATGACTGTAAGAGAACAGGTGCTTGTCCCAGTCACTGGCATTGAAAATAATGTTGTCCACGTGACAGGCATTGAGAATAAGGGTGTCCAAGTGATTGTTAGAGAGCAGGTGATTCTTCAAGTCACTGGCATTGAGAAGAAGGCTGTAGATGTGACAGGCATTGAGAACAAGGTTGTCCAAGTGACTGTGAGAAAGCAGGGGGTTGTCCATGTGACTGGCATTGAGAATAAGGCTGTAGATGTGACAGGCATTGAGAATAAGGTTGTCCAAATGACTGGAAGAGAGCAGGTGCTTCTCCAAGTCCCTGGCATTGAGCACGAGGTTGTGCTAGTGACTGTGAGAAAGCAGGGGCTTGTCCATTTGACTGGCATTGAGAATAAGGGTGTCCAAGTGTCTGGCAAAGATCAGGTGATTCTGCAAGTCAGTGGCATTGAGAACAAAGTTTCCAAGTGACTGTGAGAAAGAGAGGGCTTGTCCGAATCACTGGCATTGAGAATCAGGTTGTCCAAGAGACTATCGGAGAGCAGGTGGATCTCCAACTCACTGGCATGGAGAATAAGGTTGTCCAAGTGACAGGCATTGAGCATAAGGGTGTCCAAATGACTGTCAGAGAGCAGGTGCTTCTCCAACTCACTGGCATTGAGAATGAGGTTGTCCAAGTGACTGTCAGAGAGCAGGTGCTTCTCCAAGTCACTGGCATTGAGGATAAGGTTGTCCCAGTGACAGGTATTGAGAACAAGGTTCTCTTAGTGATTGGGAGAAAACAGGGGCTTGAGCATGTTATTGGCATTGAGAATAAGGTTGTAGGAGCCACTGACAGAGAGAAGGGGCTTGTTCAACAGCCACGCAATGAGAACGGTCTGGTTCAAGTGACTGGCATTGATAATGATGTTGTCTAAGTGAACTACTGAGAGCAGAAGCTTGTCCAAGTGACTGGAATTGAGAGTAAGGTTGTCCAAGTGACTGTCAGAGAGCAGGTGATTCTCCAAGTCACTGGCATTGAGAATAAGGCTGTAGATGTGACAGGCATTGAGAATAAGGTTGTCCAAACTGTTAGATGACTGTTAGAGAGCAGGTGCTTCTCCAAGTCCCTGGCATTGAGAATAAGGTTGTCCAAGTGACAGGCATTGAGCACAAGGTTGTCCAAGTGACTGTGAGAAAGCAGGGGCTTGTCCATGTGACTGGCAATGACAATGTGGTTGTGAAAGTGACTGTCAGAAAGATGGTGATTCTCCAAGTCATTGGCATTGAGAATTAGGTTGTCCACGTGACAGGCATTGAGAACACGGTTACCCACGTGACTGTGAGAAAGCAGGGGCTTGTCCTTGTGACTGGCATTGAGAATAAGGTTGTCCAATTGTCTGGCAGAGATCAGGTGATTCTGCAAGTCACTGGCATTGATAAGAAGGTTGTCCAAGTGACAGGCATTGAGATCAAGGTTGTCCAAGTGACTGTGAGAAAGCAGGGGCTTGTCCAAATCACTGGCATTGAGAATAAGGTTGTCCACGTGACAGGCATTGAGAATAAGGGTGTCCAAATGACTGTTAGAGAGCAGGGGCTTCTCTAAGTCACTGGCATTGAGAATAAGGTTGTCCCAGTGACAGGAATTGAGAACAAGGTTGTCAAAGTGAATGGGAGAAAACAGGGGCTTGACCATGTGACAGGCATTGAGAATAAGGTTGTCCAAATGACTGTCAGAGATCAGGTGCTTCTCCAAGTCACTGGCATTGAAAATAATGTTGTCCGAGTGATTGTCAGAGATCAGGTGATTCTCCAAGGTACTGGCATTGTGAATAAGGCTGTAGATGTGACAGGCATTGAGAATAAGGTTGTTCAAATGACTGTCAGAGAGCACGTGCTTCTCCAAGTCACTGGCATTGAGAATAAGGTTGTCCAAGTGACAGGCATTGAGAACAAGGTTGTCCAAGTGACTGTGAGAAAGCAGGGGTTGTCCATGTGACGAATAAATTTGTCCAAGTGTCTGGCAAAGATCAGGTGATTCTGCACGTCAGTGGCATTGAGAATAAGGTTGTCCAAGTGACAGGCATTGAGAACAAGGTTATCCAAGTGACAGTGAGAAAGCAGGGGCTTGTCCAAATTACTGGCAATGAGAATGAGGTTGTCCAAGTGACTGTCAGAGAGTAGGTGGTTCTCCAAGTCACTGGCATTGAGAATAAGGTAGTCCAAGTGACAGACATTGAGAATAAGGTTGTGCAAATGACTGTCAGAGAGCAGGTGCTTCTCCAAGTCACTGGCATTGAGAATAAGTTTTTCCCAGTGACAGGCATTGAGAATGAGGGTATCCAAGTCAATGTGAGATACCAGGGGCTTGTCCATGTGGCTGGCATTGACAATAAGGTTGTCCAAGTGACTGTCAGAGAGCAGGTGGTTCTCCAAGTCACTGGCATTGAGAATAAGGTTGTCCCAGAGACAGGAATTGAGAACAACCTTGTCTAAGTGAATGGGAGAAAACACGGGCTTGACCATGTGACTGGCATTGAGAATAAGGTTGTCCAAATTAATGTCATAGGGCAGGTGCTTTTCCAAGTCAGTGGCACTGAGAAGAAGGTTGTCCAAGTGACTGTGAGAAATGTGGGGCTTATCCATGTGACTGACATTGAGAATGAAGTTGTGAAAGTGACTATCAAGAGCAGGTGATTCTCCAAGTCATTGGCATTGAAAATAAGGCTGTCTCTAAGTGTGACAGGCATTGAGAATAAGGATGTCCAAATGACTGTCAGAGAGCAGGTGCATCTCCAAGTTACTGGCTATGAGAATAAGGTTGTCCAAGTGACTGTGAGAAAGCAGGAGCTTGTCCAAAATCACTGGCATTGAGAATAAGGTTGTCCAAGTGACAGGCATTGAGAATAAGGTTGTCCAAATGACTGTCAGATATCAGGTGATTCTCCAAGTCATTGGCATTGAGAATAAGGCTGTCCAAGTGACAGGCATTGAGTATAAGGGTGTCCAAGTGACTGTAAGAGACCAGGTGATTCTCCAAGTCCCTGGCATTGAGAATAATGTTGTCCAAATGACAGGCATTGAAAATAAGGGTATCCAAGTGACTGTGAGATAACAGGGGCTTGTCCATGTGAATGGCATTGAGAATGAGGTTGTCCAAATGACTGTCAGAGATCAGGTGCTTCTCCAAGTCAATGGCATTGAGAATATGTTGTTGTCCGGGTGATTGTCAGAGATCAGGTGATTCTCAAGGCGCTGGCATTGAGAATAAGGTTGTGTCTAATATACAGGCATTGAGACTAAGCTTGTAGGAGCCACTGACAGAGAGAAGGGGCTTGTTCAACAGCCAGGCAATGAGAACGGTCTGGTTCAAGTGACTGGCATTGATAATGATGTTGTCTAAGTGAACTACTGAGAGCAGAAGCTTGTCCAAGTGACTGGAATTGAGAGTAAGGTTGTCCAAGTGAGTGTCAGAGAGCAGGGTCTTGTCCATGTGACTGTCATTGAGAATTAGGTTGTCGAGTGACTGTCAGAGAGTAGGTGCTTCTCCAAGTCACTGGCATTGAGACTAAGGTTGTCCAAAAACAGGCATTGAGTATAAGGGTATCGAAGTGACTGAGATAACTGGGGCTTGTCCATGTGACTTGGATTGAGAATGAGGTTGTCTAAGTGACTGTGAGATAACAGGTGCTTGTCCATGTGACTAGCATTTGAAAGGAGGTGTCCAAGTGACTGTCAGACAGCAGGTGCTTCTCCAAGTCACTGGCATTGAGAATAAGGTTGTCCAAGTGACATGCATTGAGAACAAGGTTGTCCAAGTGACTGTGAGAAAGCAGGGCTTGTCCATGTGACTGACATAAGGTTGTCCAAGTGACAGGAGGATTGAGCAATAACGTTGGATTGTGAAAGTGAAGGTTGAAAGAAGTGATTTTCCATGTGATTGGCATTGAGAAATAGGGTTTCCCAAGTGACAGGCATTGACAGGCATTGAGAATAGGGTTGTCCAAATGAATGTCATAGAGCAGGTGTTTCCAAGTCCAAGTCAGTGGCATTGAGTCACATGATTTGTCCACTGGACTGGGAGAAAGCAGGGGCTTTGTGACCATGTGACTCGCATTGAGAATAAGGTTGTGAAAGTGACTGTCAGAGAGCAGGTGATTCTCCAAGACATTGGCATTGAGAATAAGTCTGTCCACGTGACAGGCATTGAGAATAAGGGTGTCAAAATGACTGTCAGAGATCAGGTGATTCTCCCAGTCACTGTCAGTGAGAATAAGGTTGTCCAAGTGACAGGCTTTGAGAACAAGTTTGTCCAAGTGACTGTGAGAAAGTAGGGGTTTATCCATGTGACTGCCATGGAAATAAAATTGTGAAAGTGACTGTCAGAGAGCAGGTGATTTTCGAAGTCATTGGCATTGAGAATAAGGCTGTCCAAGTGACAGCATTGAGAATAAGGGTGTCCAAGTGGCAAGCATTAAGAACAAGGTTGTGTAAGTGACTGAGAGAAAGCAGGGGCTTGACCATGTGACTGGCATTGAGAATAAGGTTTTCCAAATGACTGTCAGAGATCAGCTGTTTCTCCAAGTCACTGGCATTGAGAATAAGTTTGCCCAAGTGACATGCATTGAGAACAAGGTTGTGTCAGTGACTGGGAGAAAGCAGGGCTTGACCATGTGACTGGCATTGAGAATAATGTTGTCCGACTTATTGTCAGAGAGCAGGTGCTTCTCCAAGTCACTGCATTGAGAATAAGGTTGTCAAAGTGACAGGCATTGAGAACCAGATTGTCCAAGTGACTGTGAGAGCAGGGGCTTGTCCAAATCATTGCATTGACATTGAGAATGAGGTTGTCCAGTGACTGTCAGAGAGCAGGTGGTTCTCCAAGTCACTGGCATTGAGAATAAGGCTGTAGATGTGACAGGCATTGAGAATAAGGTTGTCCAAATGACTGTAAGAGAGAACAGGTGCTTGTCCCAGTCACTGGCATTGAAAAATAATAAGGTTTTGTCCACGTGACAGGCATTGAGAATAAGGTTGTGTCCAAGTGATTGTTAGAGAGCAGCAGGTGATTCTTCAGTCACTTGCATTGAGAAGAAGGTTGTAGATGTGACAGGCATTGAGAACAAGGTTGTCCAAGTGACTGTGAGAAAGCAGGTGTTGTCCATGTGACTGGCATTGAGAATAAGGGTTGTAGATGTGACAGGCATTGAGAATAAGGTTGTCCAAATGACTGGAAGAGAGCAGGTGCTTCTCCAAGTCCCTGGCATTGAGCACGAGGTTGTGCTAGTAGTGACTGTGAGAAAGCAGGGGCTTGTCCATTTGACTGGCATTGAGAATAAGGGTGTCCAAGTGTCTGGCAAAGATCAGGTGATTCTGCAAGTCAGTGGCATTGAGAACAAAGGTTTTCCAAGTGACTGTGAGAAAGAGAGGGCTTGTCCGAATCACTGGCATTGAGAATCAGGTTGTCCAAGAGACTATCGGAGAGCAGCAGGTGGATCTCCAACTCACTGGCATGGAGAATAAGGTTGTCCAAGTGACAGGCATTGAGCATAAGGGTGTCCAAATGACTGTCAGAGAGCAGGTGCTTCTCCAACTCACTGGCATTGAGAATGAGGTTGTCCAAGTGACTGTCAGAGAGCAGGTGCTTCTCCAAGTCACTGGCATTGAGGATAGGTTGTCCCAGTGACAGGTATTGAGAACAAGGTTCTCTTAGTGATTGGAGAAACAGGGGGCTTGAGCATGTTATTGGCATTGAGAATAAGGTTGTAGGAGCCACTGACAGAGAGAAGGGGCTTGTTCAACAGCCACGCAATGAGAACGGTCTTGTTCAAGTGACTGGCATTGATAATGATGTTGTCTAAGTGAAACTACTGAGAGCAGAAGCTTGTCCAAGTGACTGGAATTGAGAGTAAGGTTGTCCAAGTGACTGTCAGAGAGCAGGTGATTCTCCAAGTCACTGGCATTGAGAATAAGGCTGTAGATGTGACAGGCATTGAGAATAAGGTTGTCCAAATGACTGTTAGAGAGCAGGTGCTTCTCCAAGTCCCTGGCATTGAGAATAAGGTTGTCCAAGTGACAGGCATTGAGCACAAGGTTGTCCAAGTGACTGTGAGAAAGCAGGGGCTTGTCCATGTGACTGGCAATGACAATGTGGTTGTGAAAGTGACTGTCAGAAAGATGGTGATTCTCCAAGTCATTGGCATTGAGAATTAGGTTGTCCACGTGACAGGCATTGAGAACACGGTTACCCACGTGACTGTGAGAAAGCAGGGGCTTGTCCTTGTGACTGGCATTGAGAATAAGGTTGTCCAATTGTCTGGCAGAGATCAGGTGATTCTGCAAGTCACTGGCATTGATAAAAAGGTTGTCCCAAGTGACAGGCATTGAGATCAAGGTTGTCCAAGTGACTGTGAGAAAGCAGGGGCTTGTCCAAAATCACTGGCATTGAGAATAAGGTTGTCCACGTGACAGGCATTGAGAATAAGGGTGTCCAAATGACTGTGTGTCCAAATGAGAGCAGGGGCTTCTCTAAGTCACTGGCATTGAGAATAAGGTTGTCCCAGTGTCCCAGTGACAGGAATTGAGAACAAGGTTGTCAAAGTGAATGGAGAAAACAGGGGCTTGACCATGTGACAGGCATTGAGAATAAGGTTGTCCAAATGACTGTCAGAGATCAGGTGCTTCTCCAAGTCACTGGCATTGAAAATAATGTTTGTCCGAGTGATTGTCAGAGATCAGGTGATTCTCCAAGGTACTGGCATTGTGAATAAGGTTGTAGATGTGACAGGCATTGAGAATAAGGTTGTTCAAATGACTGTCAGAGAGCACGTGCTTTTCTCCAAGTCACTGGCATTGAGAATAAGGTTGTCCAAGTGACAGGCATTGAGAACAAGGTTGTCCAAGTGAGTGGCATTGAGAACAAGGTGTCCAAGTGACTGTGAGAAAGCAGGGGTTGTCCATGTGACGAATAAATTTGTCCAAGTGTCTGGCAAAGATCAGGTGATGATTGCACGTCAGTGGCATTGAGAATAAGGTTGTCCAAGTGACAGGCATTGAGAACAAGGTTATCCAAGTGACAGTGAGAAAGCAGGGGCTTGTCCAAATTACTGGCAATGAGAATGAGGTTGTCCAAGTGACTGTCAGAGAGAGTAGGTGGTTCTCCAAGTCACTGGCATTGAGAATAAGGTAGTCCAAGTGACAGACATTGAGAATAAGGTTGTGCAAATGACTGTCAGAGAGCAGGTGCTTCTCCAAGTCACTGGCATTGAGAATAAGTTTTTCCCAGTGACAGGCATTGAGAATGAGGGTATCCAAGTCAATGTGAGATACCAGGGGCTTGTCCATGTGGCTGGCATTGACAATAAGGTTGTCCAAGTGACTGTCAGAGAGCAGGTGGTTCTCCAAGTCACTGGCATTGAGAATAAGGTTGTCCCCAGAGACAGGAATTGAGAACAACCTTGTCTAAATGAATGGGAGAAAACACGGGCTTGACCATGTGACTGGCATTGAGAATAAGGTTGTCCAAATTAATGTCATAGGGCAGGTGCTTTTCCAAGTCAGTGGCACTGAGAAGAAGGTTGTCCAAGTGACTGTGAGAAAGGTGGGGCTTATCCATGTGACTGACATTGAGAATGAAGTTGTGAAAGTGACTATCAAGAGCAGGTGATTCTCCAAGTCATTGGCATTGAAAATAAGGCTGTCTAAGTGACAGGCATTGAGAATAAGGATGTCCAAATGACTGTCAGAGAGCAGGTGCATCTCCAAGTTACTGGCTATGAGAATAAGGTTGTCCAAGTGACTGTGAGAAAGCAGGAGCTTGTCCAAATCACTGGCATTGAGAATAAGGTTGTCCAAGTGACAGGCATTGAGAATAAGGTTGTCCAAATGACTGTCAGATATCAGGTGATTCTCCAAGTCATTGGCATTGAGAATAAGGCTGTCCAAGTGACAGGCATTGAGTATAAGGGTGTCCAAGTGACTGTAAGAGACCAGGTGATTCTCCAAGTCCCTGGCATTGAGAATAATGTTGTCCAAATGACAGGCATTGAAAATAAGGGTATCCAAGTGACTGTGAGATAACAGGGGCTTGTCCATGTGAATGGCATTGAGAATGAGGTTGTCCAAATGACTGTCAGTCAGAGATCAGGTGCTTCTCCAAGTCAATGGCATTGAGAATAATGTTGTCCGGGTGATTGTCAGAGATCAGGTGATTCTCCAAGGCGCTGGCATTGAGAATATGGTTGTCTAATATACAGGCATTGAGACTAAGCTTGTAGGAGCCACTGACAGAGAGAAGGGGCTTGTTCAACAGCCAGGCAATGAGAACGGTCTGGTTCAAGTGACTGGCATTGATAATGATGTTGTCTAAGTGAACTACTGAGAGCAGAAGCTTGTCCAAGTGACTGGAATTGAGAGTAAGGTTGTCCAAGTGAGTGTCAGAGAGCAGGGTCTTGTCCATGTGACTGTCATTGAGAATTAGGTTGTCCGAGTGACTGTCAGAGAGTAGGTGCTTCTCCAAGTCACTGGCATTGAGACTAAGGTTGTCCAAAAACAGGCATTGAGTATAAGGGTATCGAAGTGACTGAGATAACTGGGGCTTGTCCATGTGACTGGGATTGAGAATGAGGTTGTCTAAGTGTGACTGTGAGATAACAGGTGCTTGTCCATGTGACTAGCATTGAGAATGAGGTTGTCCAAGTGACTGTCAGACAGCAGGTGCTTCTCCAAGTCACTGGCATTGAGAATAAGGTTGTCCAAGTGACATGCTTTGAGAACAAGGTTGTCCAAGTGACTGTGAGAAAGCACGGGCTTGTCCATGTGACTGACATTGAGGATGAGGTTGTGAAAGTGACTGTAAGAAAGAAGGTGATTTTCCATGTCATTGGCATTGAGAATAAGGTTTTCCAAGTGACAGGCATTGAGAATAGGGTTGTCCAAATGAATGTCATAGAGCAGGTGTTTCTCCAAGTCAGTGGCATTGAGAACATGATTGTCCAAGTGACTGGGAGAAAGCAGGGGCTTGACCATGTGACTCGCATTGAGAATAAGGTTGTGAAAGTGACTGTCAGAGAGCAGGTGATTCTCCAAGACATTGGCATTGAGAATAAGTCTGTCCACGTGACAGGCATTGAGAATAAGGGTGTCAAAATGACTGTCAGAGATCAGGTGATTCTCCCAGTCACTGTCAGTGAGAATAAGGTTGTCCAAGTGACAGGCTTTGAGAACAAGTTTGTCCAAGTGACTGTGAGAAAGTAGGGGTTTATCCATGTGACTGCCATGGAAATAAAATTGTGAAAGTGACTGTCAGAGAGCAGGTGATTTTCGAAGTCATTGGCATTGAGAATAAGGCTGTCCAAGTGACAGGCATTGAGAATAAGGGTGTCCAAGTGGCAAGCATTAAGAACAAGGTTGTGTAAGTGACTGAGAGAAAGCAGGGGCTTGACCATGTGACTGGCATTGAGAATAAGGTTTTCCAAATGACTGTCAGAGATCAGCTGCTTCTCCAAGTCACTGGCATTGAGAATAAGTTTGCCCAAGTGACATGCATTGAGAACAAGGTTGTGTCAGTGACTGGGAGAAAGCAGGGCTTGACCATGTGACTGGCATTGAGAATAATGTTGTCCGACTTATTGTCAGAGAGCAGGTGCTTCTCCAAGTCACTGGCATTGAGAATAAGGTTGTCAAAGTGACAGGCATTGAGAACCAGATTGTCCAAGTGACTGTGAGACAGGAGGGGCTTGTCCAAATCATTGACATTGAGAATGAGGTTGTCCAAGTGACTGTCAGAGAGCAGGTGGTTCTCCAAGTCACTGGCATTGAGAATAAGGCTGTAGATGTGACAGGCATTGAGAATAAGGTTGTCCAAATGACTGTAAGAGAACAGGTGCTTGTCCCAGTCACTGGCATTGAAAATAATGTTGTCCACGTGACAGGCATTGAGAATAAGGGTGTCCAAGTGATTGTTAGAGAGCAGGTGATTCTTCAAGTCACTGGCATTGAGAAGAAGGCTGTAGATGTGACAGGCATTGAGAACAAGGTTGTCCAAGTGACTGTGAGAAAGCAGGGGTTGTCCATGTGACTGGCATTGAGAATAAGGCTGTAGATGTGACAGGCATTGAGAATAAGGTTGTCCAAATGACTGGAAGAGAGCAGGTGCTTCTCCAAGTCCCTGGCATTGAGCACGAGGTTGTGCTAGTGACTGTGAGAAAGCAGGGGCTTGTCCATTTGACTGGCATTGAGAATAAGGGTGTCCAAGTGTCTGGCAAAGATCAGGTGATTCTGCAAGTCAGTGGCATTGAGAACAAAGTTTCCAAGTGACTGTGAGAAAGAGAGGGCTTGTCCGAATCACTGGCATTGAGAATCAGGTTGTCCAAGAGACTATCGGAGAGCAGGTGGATCTCCAACTCACTGGCATGGAGAATAAGGTTGTCCAAGTGACAGGCATTGAGCATAAGGGTGTCCAAATGACTGTCAGAGAGCAGGTGCTTCTCCAACTCACTGGCATTGAGAATGAGGTTGTCCAAGTGACTGTCAGAGAGCAGGTGCTTCTCCAAGTCACTGGCATTGAGGATAAGGTTGTCCCAGTGACAGGTATTGAGAACAAGGTTCTCTTAGTGATTGGGAGAAAACAGGGGCTTGAGCATGTTATTGGCATTGAGAATAAGGTTGTAGGAGCCACTGACAGAGAGAAGGGGCTTGTTCAACAGCCACGCAATGAGAACGGTCTGGTTCAAGTGACTGGCATTGATAATGATGTTGTCTAAGTGAACTACTGAGAGCAGAAGCTTGTCCAAGTGACTGGAATTGAGAGTAAGGTTGTCCAAGTGACTGTCAGAGAGCAGGTGATTCTCCAAGTCACTGGCATTGAGAATAAGGCTGTAGATGTGACAGGCATTGAGAATAAGGTTGTCCAAATGACTGTTAGAGAGCAGGTGCTTCTCCAAGTCCCTGGCATTGAGAATAAGGTTGTCCAAGTGACAGGCATTGAGCACAAAGGTTGTCCAAGTGACTGTGAGAAAGCAGGGGCTTGTCCATGTGACTGGCAATGACAATGTGGTTGTGAAAGTGACTGTCAGAAAGATGGTGATTCTCCAAGTCATTGGCATTGAGAATTAGGTTGTCCACGTGACAGGCATTGAGAAACACGGTTACCCACGTGACTGTGAGAAAGCAGGGGCTTGTCCTTGTGACTGGCATTGAGAATAAGGTTGTCCAATTGTCTGGCAGAGATCAGGTGATTCTGCAAGTCACTGGCATTGATAAGAAGGTTGTCCAAGTGACAGGCATTGAGATCAAGGTTGTCCAAGTGACTGTGAGAAAGCAGGGGCTTGTCCAAATCACTGGCATTGAGAATAAGGTTGTCCACGTGACAGGCATTGAGAATAAGGGTGTCCAAATGACTGTTAGAGAGCAGGGGCTTCTCTAAGTCACTGGCATTGAGAATAAGGTTGTCCCAGTGACAGGAATTGAGAACAAGGTTGTCAAAGTGAAATGGGAGAGAAAACAGGGGCTTGACCATGTGACAGGCATTGAGAATAAGGTTGTCCAAATGACTGTCAGAGATCAGGTGCTTCTCCAAGTCACTGGCATTGAAAATAATGTTGTCCGAGTGATTGTCAGAGATCAGGTGATTCTCCAAGGTACTGGCATTGTGAATAAGGCTGTAGATGTGACAGGCATTGAGAATAAGGTTGTTCAAATGACTGTCAGAGAGCACGTGCTTCTCCAAGTCACTGGCATTGAGAATAAGGTTGTCCAAGTGACAGGCATTGAGAACAAGGTTGTCCAAGTGACTGTGAGAAAGCAGGGGTTGTCCATGTGACGAATAAATTTGTCCAAGTGTCTGGCAAAGATCAGGTGATTCTGCACGTCAGTGGCATTGAGAATAAGGTTGTCCAAGTGACAGGCATTGAGAACAAGGTTATCCAAGTGACAGTGAGAAAGCAGGGGCTTGTCCAAATTACTGGCAATGAGAATGAGGTTGTCCAAGTGACTGTCAGAGAGTAGGTGGTTCTCCAAGTCACTGGCATTGAGAATAAGGTAGTCCAAGTGACAGACATTGAGAATAAGGTTGTGCAAATGACTGTCAGAGAGCAGGTGCTTCTCCAAGTCACTGGCATTGAGAATAAGTTTTTTCCCAGTGACAGGCATTGAGAATGAGGGTATCCAAGTCAATGTGAGATACCAGGGGCTTGTCCATGTGGCTGGCATTGACAATAAGGTTGTCCAAGTGACTGTCAGAGAGCAGGTGGTTCTCCAAGTCACTGGCATTGAGAATAAGGTTGTCCCAGAGACAGGAATTGAGAACAACCTTGTCTAAGTGAATGGGAGAAAACACGGGCTTGACCATGTGACTGGCATTGAGAATAAGGTTGTCCAAATGACTGTCAGAGGGCAGGTGCTTCTCCAAGTCAGTGGCACTGAGAGAAGGTTGTCCAAGTGACTGTGAGAAAATGTGGGGCTTATCCATGTGACTGACATTGAGAATGAAGTTGTGAAAGTGACTATCAAGTGTGATTCTCCAAGTCTGGCATTGAGAATCACTGGCATTGAGAATATAGGTTGTCCAAGTGACAGGCATTGAGAATAAGTTTGTCCAAGTGACTGTGAGAAAGCAGGGGTTGTCCCAGTGTGACTGGCATTGAGAATAAGGTTGTCAAGTGACAAGTGACTTGTCCAAGAGCAGGTAAGATTGTCCAAGTCACTGGCATTGAGAATAATCCAAATGGTTGTCCAAGTGACATTGGCATTGAGAATAAGGTTGTCCAAATAACTGTCAGAGAGCAGGTGATTCTCCAAGTCACTGGCATTGAGAATAAGGTTGTCCAAGTGACAGGCATTGAAAATAAGGGTGTCCAAGTGACTGTGAGATAACAGGGGCTTGTCCATGTGACTGGCATTGAGAAAGGTTGTCCAAATGACTGTTGTGTCCACTGGCATTGAGAATAAGGTTGTCCAAATGACTGTCAGAGATCAGGTGATTCTCCAAGTCATTGGCATTGAAAATAAGGCTGTCCAAGTGACATGCATTGAGAATAAGGGTTGTCCAAATGACTGTCAGAGAGCAGGTGATTCTCCAAGTTACTGGCATTGAGAATAAGGTTGTCCAAGTGACAGGCATTGAGAAGAAAGGTTGTCCAAGTGACTGTGAGAGAGCTGACAGAGGGGCTTGTCCAAGTCACTGGCATTGAGAATAAGGTTGTCCAAGTGACTGTCAGAGAGCAGGTGGTTCTCCAAGTGACCTTGAGAATAAGGTTGTCCAAGTGATTGGCATTGAGAATAAGGTTGTCCAAGTGACTGTCAGAGATCAGGTGCTTCTCCATGTCACTGTCATTGAGCAGGTTGAGTGACTGTCAGAGAGTAGGTGCTGTCCAAGTCACTGGCATTGAGACTAAGGTTGTCCAAGTGACAGGCATTGAGAATAAGGGTATCCAAGTGACTGAGAACAGGGCTTGTCCATGTGACCATTGAGAATGAGGTTCCAAGTGACTGTGAGATAATGAGAGGTGCTTGTCCATGTGACAGGCATTGAGAATAAGGTTGTCCAAGTGACTGTCAGAGAGCAGGTGCTTCTCCAAGTCACTGGCATTGAGAATAAGGTTGTCCAAGTGACAGGCATTGAGAACAAGGTTGTCCAAGTGACTGTGAGAAAGCAGGGGCTTGTCCATGTGACTGGCATTGAGACTGACATTGAGAATGAGGTTGTGAAAGTGACTGTCAGAAAGAAGGTGATTCTCCAAGTCATTGGCATTGAGAATAAGGTTGTCCACAGGCATTGACAGGGGTCCATTGATGAAGAGAGCAGGGTTGTCCAAGTCAGTGGCATTGAATGTCAAGTGTGATAGAGCAGGTGCTTCTCCAAGTCAGTGGCATTGAGAATAAGGTTGTCCAAGTGACTGTCAGAGAGCAGGGTCTTCTCCATGTGACTGGCAGGTTGAGAGTGACAGGCATTGAGAATAAGGTTGTCCAAGTGACTGTCAGAGAGCAGGTGATTCTCCAAGTCACTGGCATTGAGAATAAGGTTGTCCAAGTGACAGGCATTGATATGGCAAGAAGGTTGTCCAAGTGACTGTCATTGAGAAGGAGGTTGTCCAAGTGACTGGCATTGAGAATAAGGTTGTCCAAGTGACTGTCAGAGAGCATTGCTTGTCCAAACTGGCATTGAGAATAAGGTTGTCCAAGTGACTGTCATAGAGCACTGTCAAGTGAGAGCATTGAGAATGCTTGTCCAATGTGACTGGCATTGAGAATAAGGTTGTCCAAGTGCACTGACTGCAGAAAGCAGGTGCTTGTCCATGTGACTGGCATTGAGAATAAGGTTGTC
>JAJQQW010000024.1:31455230-31481946 GCA_025583905.1 Ia io | reverse complement strand
CTGAAGCCGGGCCTGTGCTTGGAGTGCTCTATGACCACTGCCTGAGGCCGCTCCTGTGGATGGAGCGCTCTCTGACCTCTGACTGAGGCCGGGCCTGTAAATGGAGCCCTCCATGACCTCTACCTGAGGCTGGGCCTGTGGACGGAGGCCTCTATGACCTTTGACTGAGGCTAGCCCTGTGGGCGGAGCTCTCCATGACCTCTGCCTGAGGCTGGGCCTGTGAATGGAGCCATCCATGACCTCTGACCGAGTCTGGTCCTGTGGATATAATCGTCTATTACCGCTGACTAAGGATGGGCCTGTGGATGGAGCCCTCAATGTCCACTGACTGCGGCTGGGCCGGTGGATGGAGCCCATATTGACCTCTGATTGAGGCTGGGATCTGTGGATGGAATCCTCTATGACCTCTGACTGAGCCTGTTCCTGTGGTTGGAGCCTTCCATGACCTCTGACTGAGGCTGGGCCTCTGGATGAAGTCCTCAGTGACCTCTGCCTGAAGCCGGGCCTGTGGTTGGGACCCTCCATGTCCTCTGCCTGAGACTGTGCCTGTGGATGAAGCCCTCCATGAACTCTATCTGAATATACACCACGGGAGGGAGCCCTCTATGATCTCTGACTGAGGCTGGACCTGTGGATGGAGCCTCTAGGACCTCTGACTGAGGATGGGCCTGTGGACGGATCCCTCCTTGTCCTCTGACTGAGGCTGGGCTTGTGGATACAGCCCTCTATGACCACTGTCTGAGGCCGGGCCTGTAGGTGGAGCCTTCCATGACCTCTGACTGAGGCTGGGCCTGTGAATAGAGCCCTGTATGTCCTCTGATTGAGATCGGGCTGTGGACGGAGCTCTCCATGACATCTGCATAAGGCTGTGCATGTGCATATAGCCCTCTATGACCTCTGACTGAGGCCGGGCCTGTGGTTGGTGCCCCCCATGACCTCTTAATGAGGCTGGGCCTGTGGATGTAGCCCACTATAACATCTGCCTGAGGCTTGGCCTGTGAATGGAGCACTCTATGAACTCTGACTACAGATAGGCATGTGGACGGAGCACTCCATGACCTTTCACTGAGGCTGATTTTGTGGTTGGAGCCCTCCATTACCTCTGACTAAGGGTGGGCCTGTGGATGGAGGCCTCTTGACCTCTGACTGAGGCTGTGCATGTGGATGGAGCCTCCATGACCTCTGTATGAGGCTGGGCTTGTTGACTGAGCATTCCATGACTTCTGCCTGAGGCCGGTCCTGTAGATGGAGCCCTCCATGTCCTCTGCCTGAGGCTGGGCCTGTTAATAGAGCCCTCTATGACCACTGACTGAGGCTGGGCATAAGGTTGGAGCCCTCCATGACCTCTGACTGTGTCTGGGCCTGTTGACAGAGCCCTCCATGACCTCTTCCTGAGTATAGGCCTTCGGATGGAGCCCTCTATGAACTGTGACTGAGGCTGAGCCTGTGGTTGTAACCCTCTATGACCTCTGACTGAGGCTGGGCCTGTGGATAGAGCCCTCTATCACCTCATACTGAGGCTGGGCCTGGGGACCGAGCTCTCCATGACCTCAGCCTGAGGCTGGGCCTGTGGATGGAGCCCTCCATATCCTCTGACTGAGACTTGGTCTGTGGATGGCGCCCTCCATGACCTCTGACTAAGGCTGGGACTGTGGATGAAGCCCACTATTACCTTTGATTGAGGCTTGACCTTTTGACAGAGCCCTCTATGACCTCTCACTGAGGCTGGGCCAGTGGATAGAGCCCTCAATGACCTATGACTGAGGTTCGGCCTGTGCATAGAGCCCTTCATGACCTATGACCGAGGCTGGGCCTGTGGACGGAGGTCTACATGACCTCTGCCTGAAGCTGGGCCTGAGGATGGAACTTTCCATGTCCTCTGCCCGAGGCTGGGACTATGGATGAGTCCTCCATGACCTCTGATTGTGGCCAGACCTGTGGATGGAGCCCTCCATTACCTCTGACTGCGGCTGGGCTTTGGATGGAACCCTCCATAACCCCTGCCTGAGGATAGTTCTACAAATGGAGCCCTCTATGACCTCTGACTGAGTCTGGGCTTGTGGAAGGACCTCTCCATGACCTCTGCCTTTGTCTGGGCCTGTAGATGAAGCACTCCATGACCTCTGACTGAGGCTGTGCCTGTGGATGGAGCCCTCTATGACCTCTGCATGATTCCTGGCCTGTTGATGGAGTAGTCTATCACATCTGACTGAGACAGGGCCAGGAGTAGGAGCCCTCTCTGACCTCTGTCTGAGACTGGGCCTGTGGACAGAGCCCTTCTATGACCTCTGACTGAGTCTAGCCCCTGGACAGAGCCCTCCATGGTCTCTGTCTGAGGCTAGGCCTGTAGATGGAGCCCTCCATGACCTCTGCCTGAGGCTGGGCCTATGAACAGAGCCCTCCATGTTCTCTGATTGAGGCTGGGCTTGTGGATGGAGCCTCTATGTTCTCTGACTGAGGCCGGGCCTGTGGATGGAGCCCTCCATTACCTCTGACTGATGTTGGGCCTGTGGATGGAGAGCCCTCTATGACCTCTGACAGAGGCTGGCCTGTGGTTGGAGCCCTCCATGACCTCTGACTGAGCCTGGGACTGTGGACTGAGCCCTCCGTGACCTCTGCCCGAGGACAGGCCTGTGGATGGAGCCCTCTATGACCTCTGACTGAGGCTGGACCTGTGGATGGCCCCCTCCATGCCCTCTGACTGAGTCTGGGCCTGTGGATGAAGCCCTCTATTACCTCTGATTGAGGCTTGACCTTTTGACAGAGCCCTCTATGACCTGTGACTGAGGCTGGGACTGTGGATGGAGCCCTCTATGACCTCTCACTGAGGGTTGGCCAGTGGATAGAGCCCTCCATGATCTATGACCGAGCTGGGCCAGTGGATGGACCCTCCATTAACTCTGACTGACGGTGGGCCTGTGGATGGAGCCCTAAATGACCTCTGACTGAGGCTGGGCATATGGATGGAGCCTTCCATGTCCTCTGTGTGAGGTTGGGCCTGTTGATTGAGCCTTCCGTGACCTCTGCCTGAGGCCGGTCCTGTGGATGGAGGCCTCCATGATCTCTGTCTGAGGCCGGGCCTGTAGATGGAGCCCTCTGTGACCTCTGACTGAGGCTGGGCCTGTGAATAGAGCCCGCTATGACCCCTGACTGAGGCCAGGCCAGTGGTTGGAGCCCTCCATGACCTCTGCCTGAGGCTAGGCCTGTAGACAGAGCCCTCGATGACCTCTGACTTAGGCTTCGCCTGTGGATGGAGCCCTCTATAACCTCGTATTGAGGCTGTCCTTGTTAACATAGCACTCTATAACCTCTCATTGAGACAGGGCCTGTGGACAAAGCCTGTTACGACATCTACCTGAGGCTGGGCCTGTGGATGAAGCCCTTTATGACCTCCAACTGAGGCCTTGCCTGTGGTGGGAGCCCTCTATGACTTCTGCTAGAGTCTGGGCCTGTGGACAGAGCCCTCCATGACCTCTGCCTTTGTCTGGCCTGTAGATGAAGCACTCCATGACCTCTGACTGACGCTGGGTCTTTGTTTGGATGCTCTATGACCTCTGCCTGAGGCTGAACCTGTGGATGGAGCCCTCTATGACCTCTGCCTGATTCCTGGCCTGTTGATGGAGCCCTCTATGACATCTGACTGAGACCGGGCCTGGGGTTGCAGCCCTCTCTGACCTCTGTTTGAGTCTGGGCCTGTGGACAGAGCCCTCTATGACCTTTGACTGAGGCTGGGCCTCTGGACGGAGACCTCCATGACCTCTGTCTGAGGCTGGGCCTGTAGATGGAGCCCTCTATGACCTCTGACTGAGGCTGGCCTGTGAATAGAGCCCTCTATGACCCCTGACTGAGGCCGGGCCAGTGGTTGGAGCCCTCCATGACGTCTGTCTGAGGATAGGACTGTAGAGAGAGCCTTCGATGACCTCTGACTAAGGCTTTGCCTGTGAATGGAGCCCTCTATAACCTCTAATTGAGGCTGGCCTTGTAAACATAGCCCTCTATAACCTCTGATTGACACAGGGCCTGTGGACAAAGCCCATTATGACATCTTACCTGAGGCTGGGCCTGTGGATGAAGCCCTTTATGACCTCCAACTGAGGCCTTGCCTGTGGTGGGAGCCCTCTATGACCTCTGCTTGAGTCTGGACCTGTGGACAGAGCCCTCCATGACCTTTGCCTTTGTCCGGGCCTGTAGATGAAGCACTCCATGACCTCTGCCTGAGGCTGGGCCTGTGGATGGACCCTCTATGACCTCTGCCTGAGGCCTGCCTGTGTTGATGGAGCCCTCTATGACACATCTGACTGAGGCGGGCCAGGGGTTGAGCCCTCTCTGACCTCTGCCTGAGTCTGGGCCTGTGGACAGAGCCCTCTATGACCTCTGACTGACACGTAGCCCTCTGGACTGAGCCCTCCATGATCTCTGTCTGAGGCCGGGCCTGTAGATGGAGCCCTCTATGACCTCTGCCTGAGGCTGGGCCTGTGGATGAGCCCTCCATGACCACTGCCTGACTGCCAGGCCTGTGGATGGAGCCCTCCATGACCTCTACCTGAGTATGGGCCTGCGGAGGGAGCCCTCTATGATCTCTGATTGAGGCTGGACCTGTGGATGGAGCCCTCTATGACCTCTGACTGAGGCCGGGACTGTGGAAGGAGCCCTCCATGACCTCTTACTGAGGCTGGGCTTGTGGATACAGCCCTCTATGACCTCTGCCTGAGGCTGGGCCTGTAATGGAGTCATCTATGACCACAGACTAAGGCCGGGCTTATGGATAGAGCCCTCTATGACCCTAGACTGAGGCCGGGCCAGTGGTCGGAGCCCTCCATGACCACTGTCTGAGGCTACGCTTGTGGATGGAGCCCCCTATGACCTCTGACTGAGGCTTTGCCTGTGGATGGAGCCCTCTATAACCTCTTATTGAGGCTGGGCCTTTTAAACATAGCCCTCTATAACCTCTGATTGACACAGGGCCTGTGGACAAAGCCCATTATGACATCTACCTGAGGCTGGGCCTGTGGATGAAGCCCTTTATGACCTACAACTGAGGCCTTGCCTGTGGTGGGAGCCCTCTATGACCTCTGCTTGAGTCTGGGCCTGTGGACAGAGCCCTCCATGACCTCTGCCTGCCTTTGATGCCGTGCCTGTAGATGAAGCACTCCATGACCTCTGCCTGAGGCTGGGCCTGTGGATGGACCCTCTATGACCTCTGCCTGAGGCTGGGTGTTGTGGACGGAGCTCTCTAACACATCTGACTGAGGCCGGGCCTGTGGTTGGAGCCCTCCATGACCTCTGACTGAGTCTGGGCCTGTGGACAGAGCCCTCTATGACCTCTGACTGACACGTAGCCTCTGGACTGAGCCCTCCATGATCTCTGTCTGAGGCGGGCCTGTAGATGGAGCCCTCTGTGACCACTGACTGAGGCTGGGCCTGTGGACTGAGCCCTCCATGACCTCTGATTGAGGCCAGGCCTGTGGATGGAGCCCTCCATGACCTCTGACTCAGACTGGTCCTGTGGATGTAATCCTCTATGACCGCTGACTGAGGCTGGGCCTGTGGACTGAGCCCTCCATGACCTCTGATTGAGGCCAGACCTGTGGATGGAGCCCTCCATTACCTCTGACTGAGGCTGGACCTGTGGATGGAACCCTCCATAACCTCTGCCTGAGGATAGTTCTACAGATGGAGCCCTCTATTACCTGTGACTGAGGCTGGGCCTTTGTATGGAGTACTCTATGTCCTCTGACTGAGGCTGGTCCTGTGGATGGACCCCTCTATGACCTCTTACTGAGGCTGGGCCTGTGGTTGGAACGCTCTATGACCTCTGCCTGAGGCTGGGCCTGTGGATGGAGCCCTCTATGACCTCTGCCTGATTCCTGGCCTGTTGATGGAGTGCTCTATCACATCTGACTGAGGCTGCACCAGGGGTTGGAGCCCTCTCTGACCTCTGTCTGAGACTGGGCCTGTGGACAGAGCCTTCTATGACCTCTGACTGACGCCTAGCCCCTGGATGGAGCCCTCCATGATCTCTGTCTGAGGCTGGGCCTGTAGATGGAGCCCTCCATGACCTCTGACTGAGGCTGGGCCTGTGAATAGAGCCCTCTATGACCTCTGACTGAAGCTGGGCCTGTGGATGGAGCCCTCCATGTCCTCTGCCTGAGACTGCGCCTGTGGATGGAGCCCTCCATGACCTCTACCTGAGTATACGCCTGCGGAGGGAGCCCTCTATGATCTCTGATTGAGGCTGGACCTGTAGATGGAGCATCTATGACCTCTGACTGAGGCCGGGACTGTGGAAGGATCCCTCCATGTCCTCTTACTGAGTCTGGGCTTGTGGATACAGCCCTCTATGACCTCTGCCTGAGGTTGGGCCTGTAATGGAGTCATATATGACCACAGACTAAGGCCGGGCTTATGGATAGAGCCCTCTAGGACCCCTGACTGAGGCCGGCCAGTGGTCGGAGCCCTCCATGACCTCTGTCTGAGGCTACACTTGTGGACGGAACCCCCTATGACCTCTGACTAAGGCTTCGCCTGTGGATGGAGCCCTCTATAACCTCTTATTGAGGCTGGCCTTGTAAACATAGCCCTCTATAACCTCTGATTGAGACAGGGCCTGTGGACAAAGCCCATTATGACATCTACCTGAGGCTGGGCCTGTGGATGAAGCCCTTTATGACCTCCAACTGAGGCCTTGCCTGTGGTGGGAGCCCTCTATGACCTCTGCTTGAGTCTGGGCCTGTGGACAGAGCCCTCCATGACCTCTGCCTTTGTCCGGGCCTGTAGATGAAGCACTCCATGACCTCTGCCTGAGGCTGGGCCTGTGGATGGACCCTCTATGACCTCTGCCTGATTCCTGGTGTGTTGATGGAGTGCTCTAACACATCTGACTGAGACCGGGCCAGGGGTTGGAGCCCTCTCTGACCTCTGTTTGAGTCTGGGCCTGTGGACAGAGCCCTCTATGACCTCTGACTGACACGTAGCCTCTGGACGGAGCCCTCCATGATCTCTGTCTGAGGCCGGGCCTGTAGATGGAGCCCTCTGTGACCTCTGACTGAGGCTGGGCCTGTGAATAGAGCCCTCTATGACCCTGACTGAGGCTGGGCCTGTGAATAGAGCCCTCTATGACCCCTGACTGAGGCCGGGCCAGTGGTTGGATCCCTCCATGACCTCTGTCTGCAGCTAGGCCTGTAGACAGAGCCCTCGATGACCTCTGACTAAGGCTTCGCCTGTGGATGGAGCCCTCTATAACCTCTTATTGAGGCTGGGCCTGTGGACATAGCCCTCTATAACCTCTGATTGAGACTGGGCCTGTGGACAAAGCCCATTATGACATCTACCTGAGTCTGGGCCTGTGGACACAGCCCTCGATTACCTCTGCCTTTGTCCGGGCCTGTAGATGAAGCACTCCATGACCTCTGCCTGAGGCTGGGCCTGTGGATGGAGCCCTCTGTGACCTCTGACTGAGGCTGGCCTGTGAATACAGCCCTCTATGACCCTGACTGAGGCTAGGCCTGTGAATAGAGCCCTCTATGACCCCTGACTGAGGCCGGTCCAGTGGTTGGATCCCTCCATGACCTCTGTCTGCAGCTAGGCCCGTAGACAGAGCCCTCGATGATCTGACTAAGGCTTCGCCTGTGGATGGAGCCCTCTATAACCTCTTATTGAGGCTGGGCCTGTGGACATAGCCCTCTATAACCTCTGATTGAGACTGGGCCTGTGGACAAAGCCCATTATGACATCTACCTGAGGCTGGGCCTGTGGATGGAGCCCTTTATGACCTCCAAATGAGGCCTTGCCTGTGGTGGGAGCACTCTATGACCTCTGACTGAGACTGGGCCTACTGGACGGAGCCCTCCATGACCTCTGCCTGAGGCTGAGACTGTGGATGGATCCTTCCATGACCTCTCTGACTGAGGGCTGGGCCTGTGAATGGAGCCCTACATGAACTCTGACTGAGGTGGGCCTGTGGATGGAGAGCCCTCCATGACCTCTGACGCAGCCTGGGTCTGTGGATGGAGCCCTCTATGACCTCTGACTGGGCCGGGCCGGGATGGAGCCCTGTATGACCTCTGCCTGAGGCTGGGCCTGTAGATGGAGCCCTCTATGACCTCTGCCTGAGGGTGGGCCTGTGGATGAGCCCTCCATGACCTCTGCCTGATGCCAGGCCTGTGGAAGGAGCCCTCCATGACCTCTGTCTGAGGACTGGGCCTGTGGATGGAGCCCTCCATGACCTCTAACTGAGGCTGGGCCTGTGGACCGAGCCCTCTATGACCTCTGAATGAGGCTGGACCTGTGGTTTGGAGCCCTCCATGACCTCTGACTGAGGCTGGGCCTGTGGATGGAGCCCTCCATGACCTCTGACTGAGGCCTGGGCCTGTGGATGTAGCCCTCCATGACCTCTGACTGAGACTGGCCTGTGGATGGGAGCCCTCTATGACCGCTGACTGAGGCTGGGCCTGTGGACTGAGCCCTCCATGACCTCTGATTGAGACCAGACCTGTGGATGGAGCCCTCCATGACCTCTGACTGAGGCTGGACCTGTGGATGGAACCCTCCATAACCTCTGCCTGAGGATCCCTACAGATTGAGCCCTCTATACCTGTGACTGAGGCTGGGCCTTTGTATGGAGTACTCTATGTCCTCTGACTGAGGCTTGGCATGTGGATGGAGCCCTCTATGACCTCTGCCTGATTCCTGGCCTGTTGATGGAGTGCTCTATCACATCTGACTGAGGCCGCACCAGGGGTTGGAGCCCTCTCTGACCTCTGTCTGAGACTGGGCCTGTGGACAGAGCCCTCTATGACTCTGACTGAGGCTGGGCCCCTGGATGGAGCCCTCCATGATCTCTGTCTGAGGCTGGGACTGTAGATGGAGCCCTCCATGACCTCTGACTGAGGCTGGGCCTGTGAATAGAGCCCTCTATGACCTCTGACTGAAGCTGGGCCTGTGGATGGAGCCCTCCATGACCTCTGCCTGAGACTGCGCCTGTGGATGGAGCCCTCCATGACCTCTACCTGAGTATACGCCTGCGGAGGGAGCCCTCTATGACCTCTGATTGAGGCTGGACCTGTAGATGGAGTGCTCTATGACCTCTGACTGAGGCCGGGACTGTGGAAGGATCCCTACATGTCCTCTTACTGAGGCTGGGCTTGTGGATACAGCCCTCTATGACCTCTGCCTGAGGCTGGGCCTGTGGATGGAGTCATCTATGACCTCTGACTGAGGCCGGGCTTAAGGATAGAGCCCTCTAGGACCCCTGACTGAGGCCGGCCAGTGGTCGGAGCCCTCCATGACCTCTGTCTGAGGCTACACTTGTGGACGGAGCCCTCTATGACCTCTGACTAAGGCTTTCGCCTGTGGATGGAGCCCTCTATAACCTCTTATTGAGGCTGGCCTTGTAAACATAGCCCTCTATAACCTCTGATTGAGACAGGGCCTGTGGACAAAGCCCATTATGACATCTACCTGAGGCTGGGCCTGTGGATGGAGCCCTTTATGACCTCCAACTGAGGCCTTGCCTGTGGTGGGAGCCCTCTATGACCTCTGCTTGAGTCTGGGCCTGTGGACAGAGCCCTCCATGACCTCTGCCTTTGTCCGGGCCTGTAGATGAAGCACTCCATGACCTCTGCCTGAGGCTGGGCCTGTGGATGGACCCTCTATGACCTCTGCCTGATTCCTGGTGTGTTGATGGAGTGCTCTAACACATCTGACTGAGACCGGGCCAGGGGTTGCAGCCCTCTCTGACCTCTGTTTGAGTCTGGGCCTGTGGACAGAGCCCTCTATGACCTCTGACTGACACGTAGCCTCTGGACGGAGCCCTCCATGATCTCTGTCTGAGGCCGGGCCTGTAGATGGAGCCCTCTGTGACCTCTGACTGAGGCTGGGCCTGTGAATACAGCCCTCTATGACCCTGACTGAGGCTGGGCCTGTGAATAGAGCCCTCTATGACCCCTGAATGAGGCCGGGCCAGTGGTTGGATCCCTCCATGACCTCTGTCTGCAGCTAGGCCTGTAGACAGAGCCCTCGATGACCTCTGACTAAGGCTTCGCCTGTGGATGGAGCCCTCTATAACCTCTTATTGAGGCTGTGCCTGTGGACATAGCCCTCTATAACCTCTGATTGAGACTGGGCCTGTGGAAAAAGCCCATTATGACATCTACCTGAGGCTGGGCCTGTGGATGGAGCCCTCGATGACCTCTGCCTGAGGCCGGGCCTGTAGATGGAGAACTCTATGACCTCTGCCTGAGGCTGGGCCTGTGGATGGACCCCTCTATGACCTCTGCCTGATTCCGAGACTGTTGATGGAGTGCTCTAACACATCTGACTGAGACCGGGCCAGGGGTTGCAGCCCTCTCTGACCTCTGAGTCTGGGGCCCTCCATGACCTCTGACCTGAGTATGGGCCTGTGGATGGAGCCCTCTATGACCTCTGATTGAGGCTGGGACCTGTGGATGGAGCCCTCTATGACCTCTGACTGAGGCCGGGTCCTGTGGATGGATCCCTCCATGACCTCTGACTGAGGCTGGGCCTGTGGATGGAGCCCTCTATGACCTCTGCCTGAGGCTGGGCCTGTGGATGGAGCCCATCTATGACCCCTGCCTGAGGCCGGGCTTGTGGACAGAGCCTTCTATGACCCCTTACTGAGGCCGGGCCAGTGGCTGAATCCCTCCATGACTTCAGTCTGAGGTTAGGCCTATGGACAGAGCCCTCTATGACCTCTCACTAAGGCTTGGCCTGTGGATGGAGCCCTCTATAACCTCTGATTGAGGCTGGGCCTGTGGACAAAGCCCATTATGACATCTACCTTACGCTGGGCCTGTGGATGGAGCCCGTTATGACATCTAAATGAGGCCTGGCCTGAGGTTTGAGCCCTCTATGACCTCTGACTGAGAACTAGCTACTGGACGGAGGCCTCCATGACCTCTGCCTGAGGCCGGGCATGTAGATGAAGCCCTCCAAGACCTCTGACTGAGGCTGGGCCTGTGGTTGGATCCCTCTATGACCTCTGCCTGATTCTGAGCTGTTGATGGAGTGCTCTATGACATCTGACTGAGGCCGGGCCAGAGGTAGGAGCCCTCCCTGACTTCTACTTGAGTCTGGGCCTGTGGACAGAGCTCTCCATGACTTCTGCCTGTGTCTGGCCTGTAGATGAAGCCCTCCATGACCTCTGACTGAGGCTGGGCCTGTTAATAGAGCCCTCTATGACCACTGAATGAGGCTGGGCATAAGGTTGGAGCCTGCGATGACCTCTGACTGAGGCTGGGCCTGTGGACTGAGACCTCTTCCTGAGTATAGGCCTGCGGATGGAGCCCTCTATGACCTGTGACTGAGGCTGGGCTTGTGGTTGGAGCGCTCCATGACTTCTGACTGAGGCTGGGCCTGTAGATGGAGACCTCCATGATCTCTGACTGAGCCTGGGTCTGTGGATAGAGCCCTCTATCACCTCAAACTGAGGCTGGGCCTGGGGACCGAGCTCTCCATGACCTCAGCCTGAGGCTGGGCCTGTGGATGGAGCCCTCCATGTCCTCTTACTGAGGCTGGATCTGTGGATGGAGCCCTCCATGACCTCTTACTGAGAGTGGGGCTGTGGAAGGAGCACTCCATGTCCTCTGGCTCAAGCTGTGCCTACGGACAGAGCCTTCTATGACCTCTGACTGAGGCTTGGCATGTGAATGGAACCCTCTATGACCTTTGCCTGAGGCTGGTTTTTTAGATGGAGCCTCCATGACCTCTGACTGTGACTGGGCCTGTGTTTGGAGCCCTCCATGACCTCTGACTGAGGCTGGGCCGGTGGGTGGAGACCTCCCTGACCTCTGACTGAGCCTGGGTCTGTGGATAGAGCACGCTTTCACCTCAAACTGAGGCTGGGCCTGGGGACCCAGCTCTCCGTGACCTCGGCCTGAGGCAGGGCCTGTGGATGGAGCCCTCCATGACCTCTTACTGAGAGTGGGGCTGTGGAAGGAGCCCTATATGACCTCTGCCTGAGGTTAGGCCTGTGGATGGAGCCCTCCATGACCTCTGCCTGAGGCTGGGCCAGTGGATGGGCCCTCCTTTACCTCTAACTGAGGGTGGGCCTGTGGATGTAGCCCTCTATGACCACTGACTGAGGATGGTCCTGTGGTTGGAGCCCTCCATGACCTCTGGCTCAAGCTGTGCCTGTGGACAGAGCCTTCTATGACCTCTGACTGAGGCTTGGCATGTGGATGGAACCCTCTATGACCTCTGCCTGAGGCTGGTTTTTTGGATGGAGCCCTCCATGACCTTAGACTGAGGCTGGGCCTTTGGATTGAGCCCTCCATTACCTCTGACTGAGGCCGGGCCTGGGAATGGAGCCCTCCATGACCTCTGACTGAGGCTGGGCCTGTGGATGGAGCCCTCTATGACCTCTGACGGAGGCTGGACCTGTGGATGGAGCCCTCTATGACCTCTGACTGAGGCTGGGCCTGTGGATGGAGCCCTCTATGACCTCTGACTGAGGCTGGTCCTGTGGATGGACCCCTCTATGACCTCTGACAGAGGATGGGCATGTGGACGGAGCCCTCCAGGACCTCTGCCAGAGGCTGGGCCTGTGGACAGAGCCCTCCATGTTCTCTGACTGAGAGCTGGGCTTGTGGATGGAGCCCTCCATGTCCTCTGACTGAGGCTGGGTCTGTGGATGGAGCCCTCCATGACCTCTTACTGAGAGTGGGGCTGTGGAAGGAGCCCTATATGACCTCTGCCTGAGGTTAAGCCCGTGGATGGAGCCCTCCATGACCTCTGCCTGAGGCTGGGCCAGTGGATGGGCCCTCCTTTACCTCTAACTGAGGGTGGGCCTGTGGTTGGAGCCCTCCATGACCTCTGGCTCAAGCTGTGCCTGCAGGCAGAGCCTTCTATGACCTCTGATGAGGCTTGGCATGTAAATGGAACCCTCTATGACCTCTGCCTGAGGCCGGTTTTTTGGATGGAACTCTAAATGACCTTTGGCTGAGGCTGGGCCTTTGGATTGAGCCCTCCATTACCTCTGACAGAGGCCGGGCATGTGAATGGAGCCCTCCATTACATCTGACTGAGGCTGGGCCGGTGGATGGAGCCCTCCATAACCTCTGCCTGAGGATAATTCTGCAGATGGAGCCCTCTATGACCTCTGACTGAGGCTCGGCCTGTGGACAGAGCTCTCCATGACCTCTACCTGATGCTGGGCCTGTGGATGGAGCCCTCCATGTACTCTGTGTGAGGCTGGGCCTGTGGATGGAGCCCTCCATGACCTCTGCCTGAGGCTGGGCCAGTGGATTGGCCCTCCATTACATCTGACTGAGGCTGGGCCTATGAATGGAGCCCTCTATGACCTCTGACTGAGCCTGGGCATGTGGATGGAGCCTTCCATGTCCTCTGTGTGACGCTGGGCCTGTTGACTGAGTGTTCCGTGACCTCTGCCTATGGCCGTTCCTGTGGATGGAGCCCTCCATGTCCTCTGCCTGAGTATAGGCCTGCAGATGGAGGCCTTAATGACCTCTGACTGAGGCTGAGCCTGTCAATGGAGTCCTTTATGACCTTTGAATGAGGCTGGGATCTGTGGATGGAATCCTCTATGACCTCTGAGTGAGGCTGGTCCTGTGGTTGGAGCCTTCCATGACCTCTGACTGAGGCTGGGCCTCTGGATGAAGCCATCCGGGACCTCGGCCTGAAGCCGGACCTGTGCTTGGAGTGCTCTATGACATCTGCCTGAGGCCAGGCCAGTTGATGGAACCCTCTATGACCTCTGACTGAGGCTGGGCCTGTAGTTGGGACACTCCATGACCTCTGACTTAGGCTGGGCCTGTGGACTAAGCCCTCTATGTCCTCTGCCTGAGACTGCGCCTGTGGATGGAGCCCTCCATGAACTCTATCTGAGTATACACCTGCGGAGGGAGCCCTCTATGATCTCTGACTGAGGTTGGACATGTGTATGGAGGGTCTATGACCTCTGACTGAGGCTGGGCCTATGGACTAATCCCTCCATGTCCTCTGACTGAGGCTGGACCTGTGGATGGAGGGTCTATGACCTCTGACTGAGGCTGGGCCTGTGTATGGATCCCTCCATGTCATCTGACTGAGGCTGGGCTTGTGGGTACAGCCCTCGATGACCTGTGTCTGAGGCCGGGCCTGTCCGTGGAGCCCTCCATGACCTCTGACTGAGGCTGGTCCTGTGAATAGAGCTCTCTTATGTCCTCTGACTGAAGTTAGGCCTGTGGATGGAGTTCTCCATGACATCTTCCTGAGGCTGGGCCTGTGCATGTAGCCCTCTATGACCTCTGACTGAGGCTGGTCCTGTGGATCGAGCCCGCCATGACCTCTGTGTGAGGCTGGGCCTGTTGACTGAGCATTCCATGACCTCTGCCTGCGGCCGGTCCTGTGGATGGAGCCCTTCATGTCCTCTGCCTGAGAATAGGCCTGCAGATGGAGGCCTCTATTACCTCTGACTGAGGCTGAGCCTCTGAATGGAGCCCTCTATGACCTTTGATTGAGGCTTGGTCTGTGGACGGATTTCTCCATGACATCTGCTGGAGGCTGGGCCTGTGGATGAAGCCCTCCATGTCCTCTGCATGAGGCTGGGCCTTTCTATAGAGCCCTCTATGTCCTCTGACTGAGGCTGATCCTGTGGATGGACCCCTCTATGATCTCTGACTGATGATGGGCATGTGGACGGAGCCCGCCATGACCTCTGCCTGAGGCTGGGCCTTTTTTTTGGAGCCCTCTATGTCCTCTGACTGAGGCTGGTCCTGTGGATGGACCCCTCTATGACCTCTGACTGAGGCTGGGCCTGTGGACAGAGCCCTCCATGCTCTCTGACTAAAGCTGGGCTTGTGGATGGAGCCCTCCATGTCCTCTGACTGAGGCTGGGTCTGTGGATGGAGCCCTCCATGACCTCTTACTGAGAGTGGGGCTGTGGAAGGAGCCCTATATGACCTCTGCCTGAGGTTAGGCCCGTGGATGGAGCCCTCCATGACCTCTGCCTGAGACTGGGGCCATGGATGGAGCCCTCCTTTACCTCTAACTGAGGCTGGGCCTGTGGATGTAGCCCTCTATGACCTCTGACTGAGGCTGGGCCTGTGTTGGAGCCCTCCATGACCTCTGACTGAGGCTGGGCCTGTGGATGGAGCCCTCTATAACCTCTGCCTGAGGCTGGGCTCTGTGGATGGAGCCCTCTATGACCTCTGACTGAGGCTGGGCCTGTGGATGGAGCCCTCTATGACCTCTGACTGAGGCTGGGCCTGTGGATATAAGCCCTCTATGACCTCTGACTGAGGCTGGGCCTGTGGATGGAGCCTTCCATGTACCTCTGACTGAGGCTGGGCCTGTGGTTGGAGCCCTCTATGACCTCTGAATGAGGCTGGGCCTGTGGATGTAGCCCTCTATGACCTCTGCCTGAGGCCTGGGCCTCTGGATGGAGCCCTCCATGACCTCTGACCTGAGGCTGGGCCTGTGGATGGAGCCCTCTATGACCTCTGACTGAGGCTGGGCTGTGGATGGAGCCCTCCATGACCTCTGCCTGAGGCTGGGCCTGTGGATGGAGCCCTCCATGTGACCTCTGACTGAGGCTGGGCCTGTGGATGGAGCCCTCCATGACCTCTGACCTGATGGCTGGGCCTGTGGATGAAGAGCCCTCCATGACCTCTGACTGAGGCTGGCCTGTGGATGGAGCCCTCCATGACCTCTGCCTGAGGCTGGTTCCTGTGGATGGAGCCCTTTCCATGACCTCTGACTGAGGCTGGGCCTGTGGATGGAGCCCTCTATGACCTCTGCCTGAGGCTCCTGGCCTGTTGATGGAGCCCTCTATGACCTCTGACTGAGGCTGGGCCTGTGGATGGAGCCCTCCATGACCTGACTGCCTGAGTCTGGGCCTGTACATGAAGCCCTCCATGACCTCTGACTGAGGCTGGGCCTGTGGTTGGAGCCCTCTATGACCTCTGACTGAGGCTGGGCCTGTGGATGGAGCCCTCTATGACCTCTGACTTGAGGCTGGGCCTGTGATGGAGCCCTCTATGACCTCTGACTGAGGCCGGGGCCAGGGGTTGGAGCCCTCCATGACCTCTGACTGAGGCTGGGCCTGTGGATGGAGCCCTCTATGACCTCTGACTGAGGCTGGCCTCTGTGGATGGAGCCCTCCATGACCTCTGACTGAGGCTGGGCCTGTGGATGGAGCCCTCCATGACCTCTGACTGAGGCTGGGCCTGTTGAATAGAGCCCTCTATGACCTCTGACTGAGGCTGGGCCTGTGGATGGAGCCCTCCATGACCTCTGCCTGAGGCTGGGCCTGTGGATGGAGCCCTCCATGACCTCTGACTGATGCTGGGCCTGTGGATGGAGGCCTCTATGACCTCTGACTGAGGCTGGGCCTGTGGTTGGAGCCTCCATGACCTCTGACTGAGGCTGGGGCCTGTGGTTGGAGCACTCTATGACCCTCTGCCTGAGGCCAGGCCTGTGGATGGAGCCCTCCATGACCTCTTGCCTGAGTCTAGGCCAGTGGGATGGAGCCCTCTATGACCTCTGACTGAGGCTGGGTCTGTGGATGGAGCCCTCTATGACCTCAAACTGAGGCTGGGCCTGTGGACGGAGCTCCTCCATGACCTCGGCCCTGATGGACTAGGCCTGTGGATGGAGCCCTCCATGACCTCTGACCTCTGACTGAGGCTGGGCCTGTGGATGGAGCCCTCCATGACCTCTGACTGAGGCTGGGCCTGTGGATGGAGCCCTATATGACCTCTGACTGAGGTTGGACCTGTGGATGGAGCCCTCCATGACCTCTGACTGAGGCTGGGCCTGTGGATGGAGCCCTCCATTACCTCTGACTGAGAGCTATGGCCTGTGGATGGAGCCCTCCATGACCTCTGACTGACTGAGGCTGGGCCTGTGGATGGAGCCCTCCATGACCTCTGACTGAGGCTATGGCCTCTGGATTGGAGCCCTCTATGACCTGTGACTAAGGCTGGGACTGTATATGGAGCCCTCCATGACCTCTGAATGAGGCTGGGCCTGTGGATGGAGCCCTCTATGACCTCTGACTAAGGCTGAGCCTGTGAATGGAGCCCTCCATGAACTCTGATTGCAGCTCGGTCTGTGACGGAGGCCTCTATGATCTCTGACTGAGGTCGGGACTGTAGATGGAGCCCTCTATGACCTCTGAATGAGGCCAGGCCTGTGCATGGAGCCCTCCATTGCCTCTGACTGAGGATAGTTCTGCGGATGGAACCCTCTATGACCTTTGACTGAGGCTGCGCCTTGGACGGAGCTCTCCATGACCTCTGCCTGAGGCTGTGGCTGTGGCTGGAGCCGTCCATGTACTCTGACCGAGTCTGGTCCTGTGGATATAATCGTCTATGACCGCTGACTGAGACTCGGCCTGTGGATGGAGCCCTCAATGTCCACTGACTGCGGCTGGGCCAGTGGATGGAGCCCTCCATGACTTCTGCCTGAGGCCTGGCCTGTGGATGGAGCCCGCTATGACCTCTGACTGAGGCTGGACCAGTTGTTGGAGCCCTCCATGACCTCTGTCTGAGGCTGGGCCTGTGGATGGAGCCCCTATTGACCTCTCACTGAGGCTGGGATCTGTGGATGGAATCCTCTATGAACTCTGTGAGGCTGATCCTGTGTAGGAGCCTTCCATGACCTCTGATGGAGGCTGGGCCTCTGGATGGAGTCCTCCATAACCTCTGCCTGAAGCCAAGCCTGTGCTTGGAGGGCTCTATGACCTCTGCCTGAGGACCGGCCTGTTGATGGAGACCTCTATGACCTCTGACTGAGGCTGGGCCTGTGATTGGTGCCCTCCATGAACTCTGACTGAGGCTGGGCCTGTGGACTGAGCCCTTCATGTCCTCTGCCTGAGATTGCGCCTGTGGATGGAGCCCTCCATGAACTCTACCTGAGTATACCGCTGCGAAGGGAGCCCTCTATGATCTCTGACTGAGGCTGGACCTTGGATGGAGCCTCTATGACCTCTGACTGAGGCTGGGCCTGTGGATGGAGTCATCTATAACCTGTGCCTGAGGCCGGGCTTATGGACAGAGCCCTCTATGACCCCTGACTGAGGCCGGGCCAGTGGTTGGATCCCTCCATGACCTCTGTCTGAGGCTAGGCCTTTGGACAGGGCCCTCTATGACCTCTGACTAAGGCCTGGCCTGTGGATGGAGCCCACTATAACCTCTTATTGAGGCTGGGCCTGCAAACATAGCCCTCTATAACCTCTGATTGAGACTGGGCCTGTGGACAAAGCCCATTATGACATCTACCTTAGGCTGGGCCTGTGAATGGAGCCCTTTATGACCTTTAAATGAGGCCTGGCCTGTGGTTGGAGCCCTCTATGACCTGTGCCTGAGACCTAGCTACTGCACGGAGCCCTCCATGACCTCTGCCTGAGGCCGGGCCTGTAGATGAAGCCCTCCATGACCTCTGACTGAGGCTGGGCCTGTGGATGGAGCCCTCTATGATCTCTGCCTGATTCCTGGCCTGTTGATGGAATGCTCTATGACATCTGACTGAGGCCGGGCCTGTGGTAGGAGCCCTCTCTGACCTCTGCTTGAGTCTGGGCCTGTGGACAGAGCTCTCCATGACTTCTGCCTGTGTCTGAGCCTGTAGATGAAGCCCTCCATGACCTCTGACTGAGGCTGGGCCTGTTAATAGAGCCCTCTATGACCACTGACTGAGGCTGGGCATAAGGTTGGAGCCCGCCATGACCTCTGACTGTGTCTGGGCCTGTGGACTGAGCCCTCCATGACCTCTTCCTGAGTATAGGCCTGCGGATGGAGCCCTCTATGACCTGTGACTGAGGCTGAGCCTGTGGTTGGAACCCTCCATGACCTCTGACTGAGCCTGGGTCTGTGTATAGAGCCCTCTATCACCTCAAACTGAGGCTGGGCCTGGGGACCGAGCTCTCCATGACCTCGGCCTGAGGCTGGGCTTGTGGATGGAGCCCTCCATGTCCTCTGACTGAAGCTGGGTCTGTGGATGGAGCCCTCCATGACCTCTTACTGAGAGTGGGGCTGTGGAAGGAGCCCTATATGACCTCTGCCTGAGGTTAGGCCCGTGGATGGAGCCCTCCATGACCTCTGCCTGAGGCTGGGCCAGTGGATGGGCCCTCCTTTACCTCTAACTGAGGGTGGGCCTGTGGATGTAGCCCTCTATGACCACTGACTGAGGCTGGTCCTGTGGTTGGAGCCCTCCAAGACCTCTGGCTCAAGCTGTGCATGCGGACAGAGCCTTCTATCACCTGTGACTGAGGCTTGGCATGTGAATGGAAACCTCTTTGACCTCTGCCTGACGCGTTTTTTTGGATGGAGCCCTCCATGACCTTTGACTGAGGCTGGGCCTTTGGATTGAGTCCTCCATTACCTCTGACTGAGGCCGGGCCTTTGAATGGAGCCCTCCATTACCTCTGACTGAAGCTGGGCCGGTGGATGGAGCCCACCATAACCTCTGCCTAAGGATAATTCTGCAGATGGAGCCCTCTATGACCTCTGACTGAGGCTAGGCCTGTGGACGGAGCTCTCCATGACCTCTGCCCGAGGCTGGGCCTGTAGAGGGAGCCCTCCATGTACTCTGTCTGAGCCTGGGAATCCGGATGGAGCCCTCCATGACCTCTGACTGAGGCTGGTCCTGTGGATATAATCCTCTATGACCGCTGACTGAGGCTGGACCTGTGCTTGGAGCCCTCCATTACCTGTGACTGAGGCTGGGCCTGTGGATGGAGCTCTCCATGACATCTACCTGAGGCCTGGCCTCTGGACGGAGCCCTCCATGTCCTCTGCCTGAGTATAGGCCTGCAGATGGAGGCCTTAATGACCTCTGACTGAGGCTGAGCCTGTCAATGGAGTCCTCTATGACCTTGGAATGAGGCTGGGATCTGTAGGTGGAATCCTCTATGACTTCTGAGTGAGGCTGGTCCTTTGGTTGGAGCCTTCTATGACCTCTGATGGAGGCTGGGCCTCTGGATGGAGCACTCAATGACCTCTGCATGAGGATGGGAATGTGGATGGAGCCCTCTATGATCTCTGACTAAGGCCTGGCCTTTAGTTGGAGCCCTCTAGGACCTCTAACTGAGGCCAGGCAACTGGTTGTAACCCTCTATGACATCTGCCTGAGGCCGGGCCTATGGATGGAGCCCTCTATGACCTCGTCCTTATGCCGGGCTTGTGGAAAAAGCCCTCCATGACCTTTGCAATATGTTGGACCTGTGCATGAGTCTTCCATGATCCCTGCCTGAAGACAGGCCTGTGGACGGAGACCTCCAGGACCTCTGCCTAGGGTCGGGCCTTTGGATGGAGTCCTCCATGACTCTGACTGAGGCTGGGCCTGTGGATGGAGCCCTCCATGTCCTCTGCCTGAGAATAGGCCTTCAGATAGAGGCCTCTATTACATTTGACTGAGGATGAGCCTGTGAATGGAGCCCTCTATGCCCTTTGAATGAGGCTTGTCCTGTGGACGGAGTTCTCCATAACATCTACCTGAGGCTGGGCCTGTGGATGGAGCCCTCCATGTCCTCTGACTGAGGCTGGGCCTGTGGATGTAGCCGTCCATGACCTCTGAATGAGGCTGGGCCTGTGGATGGAGCCCTCTATGACCTCTGCCTGAGGCCTGGACTGAGGATGGAGTCCTCCATGACCTCTGACTGAGCCTGGGCCTGTGGATGGAGCCCTCTATGACCTCTGACTGAAGCTGGACCTGTGGATGGCGCCCTCCATGACCTCTGACTGAGGCTGGGACTGTGGATGGAGCCCTCTATGATCTTTGACTGAAGCTGGGCCTTTGGATGGAGCTCTCTATGATCTCTGACTGTGGCTGGGCCTGTGGATGAAGCCCTCTATTACCGCTGATTGAGGCTTGACCTTTTGACAGAGCCCTCTATGACCTGTGACTGAGGCTGGGACTGTGGATGGAGCCCTCTATGACCTCTCACTGAGGCTGGGCCAGTGGATAGAGCCCTCCATGCCCTATGACCGAGGCTGGGCCAGTGGATGGGCCCTCCATTACCTCTGACTGAGGGTGGGTCTGTGGATGGAGCCCTCTATGACCTCTGCCTGAGAATAGGCCTGCAGATGGAGCCCTCTATTACCTCTGACTGAGGCTGAGCCTCTGAATGGAGCCCTCTATGACCTTTGATTGAGGCTTGGTCTGTGGACAGACTTCTCCATGACATCTGCTGGAGGCTGGGCCTGTGGATGGAGCCCTCCATGTCCTCTGTCTGAGGCTGGGCCTTTCTATGGAGCCCTCTATGTCATCTGACTGAGGCTGGTCCTGTGGATGGACCGCTCTATGACCTCTGACTGAGGATGGGCATGTGTACGGAGCCCGCCATGACCTCTGCCTGAGGCTGGGCCTTTTTTTTTGGAGCCCTCTATGTCCTCTGACTGAGGCTGGTCCTGTGGATGGACCCCTCTATGACCTCTGACTGAGGCTGGGCCTGTGGACGGAGCCCTCCATGACCTCTGCCTGAGGCTGGGCCTGTGGTTGGACCCCTCCATGTCCTTTGACTGAGGCTGTGCTTGTGGATGGAGCCCTCCATGTCCTCTGACTGAGGCTGGGTCTGTGGATGGAGCCCTCCATGACCTCTTACTGAGAGTGGGGCTGTGGAAGGAGCCCCATATGACCTCTGCCTGAGGTTGGGCCCGTGGATGGAGCCCTCCATGACCTCTGCCTGAGGCTGGGCCTGTGGATGGGGCCCTCCATTTCCTCCAACTGAGGGTGGGCCTGTGGATGGTAGCCCTCTATGACCACTGACTGAGGCTGGTCCTGTGGTTGGAGCCCTCCATGACCTCTGGCTCAAGGCTGGGCCTGTAGATGGAGAGCCCTCTATGACCTCTGACTGAGGCTGGGCCTGTGAATGGAGCCCCTCTATGACCTCTCTGCATGAGGCTGGGTTTTTTGGATGGAGCCCTCCATAACCTCTGCTGAGGCTGGGCCTTTGGATGAGAAGCCCTCCATGAGCTCTGACAGAGGCTGGGCCTGTGGTTGGAGCCCTCCATTACCTCTGACTGAGGCTGGCCGGGGGATGGAGCCTTCCATAACCTCTGCCTGAGGACAATTCTGCATGGATGGAGCCCTCTGTGACCTCTGACTGAGGCTCGGCCTGTGGACGGAGCTCTCCATGACCTCTACCTCAGGCTGGGCCTGTGGATGGAGCCCTCCATGTACTCTCTGAGGCTGGGCCTGTGCATGGAGCCCTCCATGACCTCTGACTGAGGCTGGGCCTGTGGATGTAGCCCTCTATGACCTCTGCCTGAGGCTGGACCTGTGGACGGAGCCCTCTATGACCTCTGACTGAGGCTGGGGCCTGTGGATGGAGCCCTCCATGACCTCTGACTGAGGCTGGGCCTGTGGATGGAGCCCTCTATGACCTCTGACTGAGGCGGTCCTGTGGATGGAGCCCTCCATGACCTCTGCCTGAGGCTGGGCCTGTGGATGGAGCCCTCTATGACCTCTGACTGAGGCTGGGCCTGTGGAATGAGCCCTCTATGACCTCTGACTGAGGCTGGGCCTGTGGATGGAGCCCTCTATGACCTCTGACTGAGGGCTGGGCCTGTGGATGGAGCCCTCTATGACCTCTGACTGAGGCTGGGCCTGTGGATGGAGCCCTCCATGACCTCTGACTGAGGCTGGGCCTGTGGATGGAGCCCTCCATGACCTCTGCCTGAGGCTGGGCCTGTGGATGGAGCCCTCTATGACCTCTGCCTGAGGCTGGGCCTGTGGATGGAGCCCTCTATGACCTCTGACTGAGGCTGGGCCTGTGGATGGAGCCCTCCATGACCTCTGACTGAGGCTGGGCCTGTGGATGGAGCCCTCCATGACCTCTGACCTGAGGCTGGGCCTGTGGATGGGAGCCCTCTATGACCTCTGACTGAGGCTGGGCCTGTGATGGAGCCCTCTATGACCTCTGACTGAGGCTGGGCCTGTGGACGGAGCCCTCCATGACCTCTGACTGAGGCTGGGCCTGTGGATGGAGCCCTCTATGACCTCTGACTGAGGCTGGGCCTGTGGATGGAGCCCTCCATGACCTCTGACTGAGGCTGGGCCTGTGGATGGAGCCCTCTATGACCTCTGACTGAGGCTGGGCCTGTGGATGGAGCCCTCCATGACCTCTGACTGAGGCTGGGCCTGTGGATGGAGCCCTCTATGACCTCTGACTGAGGCTGGGCCTGTGGATGGAGCCCTCCATGACCTCTGACTGAGGCTGGGCCTGTGGATGGAGCCCTCCATGACCTCTGACTGAGGCTGGGCCTGTGGATGGAGCCCTCCATGACCTCTGACTGAGGCTGGGCCTGTGGATGGAGCCCTCTATGACCTCTGACTGAGGCTGGGCCTGTGGATGGAGCCCTCTATGACCTCTGACTGAGGCTGGGCCTGTGGATGGAGCCCTCCATGACCTCTGACTGAGGCTGGGCCTGTGGATGGAGCCCTCCATGACCTCTGACTGAGGCTGGGCCTGTGGATGGAGCCCTCTATGACCTCTGACTGAGGCTGGGCCTGTGGATGGAGCCCTCTATGACCTCTGACTGAGGCTGGGCCTGTGGATGGAGCCCTCCATGACCTCTGACTGAGGCTGGGCCTGTGGATGGAGCCCTCTATGACCTCTGACTGAGGCTGGTCCTGTGGATGGAGCCCTCTATGACCTCTGACTGAGGCTGGGACCTGTGGATGGAGCCCTCCATGACCTCTGACTGAGGCTGGGCCTGTTGATGGAGCCCTCTATGACCTCTGACTGAGGCTGGGCCTGTGGATGGAGCCCTCCATGACCTCTGACTGAGGCTGGGGCCTGTGGATGGAGCCCTCTATGACCTCTGACTGAGGCTGGGCCTGTGGATGGAGCCCTCCATGACCTCTGACTGAGGCTGGGCCTGTGGATGGAGCCCTCCATGACCTCTGACTGAGGCTGGGCCTGTGGATGGAGCCCTCTATGACCTCTGACTGAGGCTGGGCCTGTGGATGGAGCCCTCCATGACCTCTGACTGAGGCTGGGCCTGTTGATGGAGCCCTTCATGACCTCTGACTGAGGCTGGGCCTGTGGATGGAGCCCTCTATGACCTCTGACTGAGGCTGGGCCTGTGGATGGAGAGCCCTCTATGACCTCTGACTGAGGCTGGGCCCTGTGATGGAGCCCTCCATGACCTCTGACTGAGGCTGGGCCTGTGGATGGAGCCCTCTATGACCTCTGACTGAGGCTGGGCCTGTGGATGGAGCCCTCTATGACCTCTGACTGAGGCTGGGCCTGTGGATGGAGCCCTCCATGACCTCTGACTGAGGCTGGGACTGTGGATGGAGCCCTCTATGACCTCTGACTGAGGCTGGCCTGTGGATGGAGCCCTCTATGACCTCTGACTGAGGCTGGGCCTGTGGTTGGAGCCCTCTATGACCTCTGCCTGAGGCTGGGCCTGTGGATGGAGCCCTCTATGACCTCTGACTGAGGCTGGGCATGTGGACGGAGCCCTCCATGACCTCTGCCTGAGGCTGGGCCTGTGGATGGAGCCCTCCATGACCTCTGCCTGAGGCTGGGCCTGTGCATGGAGCCCTCTATGACCTCTGACTGAGGCTGGGCCTGTGGATGGAGCCCTCCATGACCTCTGACTGAGGCTGTGGGCCTGTGTGCTGGATGGAGCCCTCTATGACCTCTGACTGAGGCTGGGCCTGTGGATGGAGCCCTCTATGACCTCTGACTGAGGCTGGGCCTGTGGATGGAGCCCTCTATGACCTCTGACTGAGGCTGGGCCTGTGGATGGAGCCCTCCATGACCTCTGACTGAGGCTGGGCCTGTGGATGGAGCCCTCTATGACCTCTGACTGAGGCTGGGCCTGTGGATGGAGCCCTCCATGACCTCTGACTGAGGCTGGGCCTGTGGATGGAGCCCTCCATGACCTCTGACTGAGGCTGGGCCTGTGGATGGAGCCCTCCATGACCTCTGACTGAGGCTGGGCCTGTGGACGGGAGCCCTCCATGACCTCTGCCTGAGGCTGGGCCTGTGGATGGAGCCCTCTATGACCTCTGACTGAGGCTGGGCCTGTGGATGGAGCCCTCCATGACCTCTGCCTGAGGCTGGGCCTGTGGATGGAGCCCTCCATGACCTCTGACTGAGGCTGGGCCTGTGGTGGGAGCCCTCTATGACCTCTGACTGAGGCTGGGCCTGTGGATGGAGCCCTCTATGACCTCTGACTGAGGCTGGGCCTGTGGATGGAGCCCTCCATGACCTCTGACTGAGGCTGGGCCTGTGGATGGAGCCCTCTATGACCTCTCTGAGGCTGGGCATGTGGATGGAGCCCTCTATGACCTCTGCCTGAGGCCTAGCCCTCTATGGAGCCCTCTATGACCTCTGACTGAGGCTGGGCCTGTGGATGGAGCCCTCTATGACCTCTGCCTGAGGCTGGGCCTGTGGTTGGAGCCCTCTATGACCTCTGACTGAGGCTGGGCCTGTGGATGGAGCCCTCCATGACCTCTGCCTGAGGCTGGGCCTGTGGATGGAGCCCTTTATGACCTCTGCCTGAGGCTGGGCCTGTGGATGGAGCCCTCTATGACCTCTGCCTGAGGCTGGGCCTGTGGATGGAGCCCTCTATGACCTCTGCCTGAGGCTGGGCCTGTGGATGGAGCCCTCTATGACCTCTGCCTGAGGCTGGGCCTGTGGATGGAGCCCTCTATGACCTCTGACTGAGGCTGGGCCTGTGGATGGAGCCCTCCATGACCTCTGCCTGAGGATGGGCCTGTGGATGGAGCCCTCTATGACCTCTGACTGAGGCTGGGGCCTGTGGATGGAGCCCTCCATGACCTCTGCCTGAGGCTGGGCCTGTGGATGGAGCCCTCCATGACCTCTGACTGAGGCTGGGCCTGTGGATGGAGCCTCCTCCATGACCTCTGACTGAGGCTGGGCCTGTGGATGGGAGCCCTCCTATGACCTCTGAATGACTGATGCTGGGCCTGTGGATGGAGCCCTCTATGACCTCTGACTGAGGCTGGGCCTGTGGATGGAGCCCTCCATGACCTCTGATTGAGGCTGGGCCTGTGGATTGGAGCCCTCCATGACCTCTGACTGAGGCTGGGCCTGTGGATGGAGCCCTCTATGACCTCTGACTGAGGCTGGGCCTGTGGATGGAGCCCTCTCTATGACCTTTGCCTGAGGCTGGGCCCTGTGGTTGGAGCCCTCTATGACCTCTGCCTGAGGCTGGGCCTGTGGATGGAGACCTCCATGACCTCTGACTGAGGCTGGGCCTGTGGTTGGAGCCCTCTTTGACCTCTGACTGAGGCCTGGGCCTGTGTATGGAGCCCTCCATGACCTCTGTCGTTGAGGCAGCGCCTGTGGATGGAGCCCTCATCCATGACCTCTGACTGAGGCCTGGGCCTGTGGATGGAGCCCTCCATGACCTCTGCATGAGACCTTCCCTGTGTATGGAGCCATCCATGATCTCTGTATGAGCATGGGCCTGTGGACAAGCCCTTTATAATCTCTGACTGAGGCTGGGCGTTTGACTGGGCCCTCTATAACCTTTGACTAAGGCTGGCCCTGTGGATGGAGCCCTCCATGAGCGCTGACTGGGGCTGGGCCTGTGGGTTGGAGCTCTCCATGACCACTGCCTGAAGACTGGACTGTGGATAGGGAGCCCTCCATGACCTCTGCCTTAACACGGGCCTGTGGATGGAGCCTTCTATGATCTCTGACTGTGGCTGGGCCTGTGGATGGTGCCCTATATCACCTCTTATTGAGTCTTAGCCTGTGGACAGAGCCCTCTATGAC
>JAJQQW010000024.1:31428050-31455130 GCA_025583905.1 Ia io | reverse complement strand
CACAGGCCGGCCTCTGGGCTGAGGTCAATAGAGGGCTTCCATTCACATGCCAGGTCTTAGACAGAGGTCATAGAAGGCTCCAATCCACAGGCCCAGCCTCAGATCAGAGGTCATAGAGGGCTCCATCCACAGGTCCCGCCTCAGTCAGGAGATCATAGAGGCCTCCTTCCACAGGCTCGTAGCCTCAGGCAGAGGTCATAGAGGGCTCCATCCACAGGCCCAGCCTCATTCAGAGGTCATAGAGGGCTCCATTCCACAGGCCCAGCCTCAGTCCAGAGGTCATAGAGGGCTCCATCCACAGGCCCAGCCTCAGTTCAGAGGTCATAGAGGACTCCAACCACAGGCCCGGCCTCAGGTCAGAGGTCATAGAGGGCTTCCATCTCACAGGCCCAGCCTCAGTCAGAGGTCATGGAAGGCTCCATCCACAGGTTTCCAGCCTCAGTCAGAGGTCATAGAGGGCTCCATCCACAGGACCAGCCTCAGGTCAGAGGTCATAGAGGGCTCCATCCACAGCCCAGTCTCAGGTCAGAGGTCAGAGGTCATAGACCACAGGCCCAGCTCAGTCCAGAGGCATAGAGGGCTCCATCCACAGGCCCAGGCCTCAGGCAGAGGTCATAGAGGGCTCCATCCACAGGCCCAGCCTCATTCAGAGGTCATGGAGGGCTCCATCCACAAGCCCCCAGCCTCAGTCAGAGGTCATGGAGGGCTCCATCCACAGGCCCAGCCTCATTCAGAGGTCATGGAGGGCTCCATCCACAGGCCCAGCCTCAGTCAGAGGTCATGGAGGGCTCCATCCACAGGCCCAGCCTCAGGTCAGGTCATGGAGGGCTCCATCCACAGGCCCAGCCTCAGGTCAGAGGTCATAGAGGGCTCCATCCACAGGCCCAGGCCTCAGTCAGAGGTCATGGAGGGCTCCATCCACAGGCCCAGCCTCAGGTCAGAGGTCATGGAGGGCTCCATCCACAGGCCCAGCCTCAGTCAGAGGGTCATAGAGGGCTCCATCCACAGACCCAGCCTCAGGCAGAAGTCAAGAGGGCTCCATTGCCAGGCCCAGCCTCAGTCAGAGGTCATAGAGGGCTCCATCCACAGGCCCAGCTTACAGCTCAGTCAGAGGTCATAGAGGGCTCCATCCACAGGCCCAGCCTCAGGCAGAGAACACGGAGGGCTCCATCCACAGGCCCGGCCTCAGGCAGAGGTCATGGAGGGCTCCATCCACAAGCCCAGCCTCAGTCAGAGGTCATGGAGGGCTCCGTCCACAGGCCCCAGCCTCAGTCAGAGGTCATGGAGGGGCTTCCATCCACAGGCCAAAGCCTCAGTCAGAGGTCATAGAGGGCTCCATCCACAGGACCAGCCTCAGTCAGAGGTCATGGAGGGGCTCCATCCACAGGCAGCCCAGCCTCAGTCAGAGGTCATGGAAGGGCTCAGTCCACAGGCCCAGCCTCAGTCAGAGGTCATAGAGGGTTCCATCAACTGGCCCGGCCTCAGGCAGAGGTCATAGAGCACTCCAAGCACAGGCCGGGCTTCAGGCAGATGTCACGGAAGGCTCCATCCAGAGGCCCAGCCTCAGTCAGAGGTCATAGAAGGCTCCAACCATAGGACCAGCCTCATTCAGAGGTCATAGAGAATTCCATCCACAAATCCCAGCTTCAATCAGAGGTCAATAGGGGCCCAATCCACAGGCCCAGCCTCAGGCAGAGGTCATGGCGGGCTCCATCCACAGGCACAGCTTCAGTCAGAAGTCATAAAGGGCTCTATTCACAGGCCCAGCCTCAGTCAGAGGTCATGGAGGGCTCCATCTACAGGCCTAGCCTCAGACAGAGATCATGGAGGGCTCCGTCCAGGGGCTAGGCATCAGTCAAAGTTCATAGAAGGCTCTGTCCACAGGCCCAGTCTCAGACAGAGGTCAGAGAGGGCTCCAACTCCTGGTCCTGCCTCAGTCAGATGTGGTAGAGCACTCCATCAACCAGCCAGGAATCATGCAGAGGTCATAGAGGGCTCCATTCACAGGCCCAGCCTCAGGCAGAGGTCAAAGAGCGTTCCAACCACAGGCCCAGTCTCAGTCAGAGGTCATGGAGGGCTCATCTACAGGCCCAGCCTCAGTCAGAGGTCATGGAGGGCTCCTTCCACAGGCCCAGGCCTCAGTCAGAGGTCATAGAGGGCTCCATCCACAGGCCCAGCCTCAGTCAGAGGTCATGGAGGGCTCCATCCACAGGCCCAGCCTCAGGTCAGATGTCATGGAGGGCTCCATCCACAGGCCCAGTCTCAGGTCAGAGGTCATGGGAGGGCTATGTCACAGACCCAGCCTCAGTCAGAGGTCACAGAGGGCTCCATTCACAGGCGTAGCCTCAGGTCAGAGGTCATGGAGGGCTCCATCCACAGGCCCAGCCTCAGTCAGAGGTCATGGAGGGCTCCAACCACAGGCCCAGCCTCTGGTCAGAGGTAATGGAGGGCTCAATCCACTGGCCCGGCCTCAGTCAGAGGTCATAGAGGGCTCATCCTCAGGCCAGGCCTCATGCAGAAGGTCATAGAGGCTCCAACCACAGGCCCAGCCTCATTCAGAGGTCATAGAGGGCTCCATCCACATGCCTCAGCCACAATCAGAGGTCATAGAGGGCTCCATCCACACAGGACCAGCCTTCAGTCAGAGGTCATAGAGGGCTCCATCCACAGGCCCACCCTCAGACAGAGGTCATGGAGGGCTCCAACCACTGGCCTAGCCTCAGTCAGAGGTCATAGAGGGCTCCATCCACAGGCCTCAGCCTCCTTCACAGGTCATGGAGGGCTCCATCCACAGGCCCAGCCTCAGGCAGAGGTCATGGAGGGCTCCATCCACAGGCCCAGCCTCAGTCAGAGGTCATGGAGGGCTCCATCCACAGGCACAGCCTCAGTCAAAGGTCATGGAGGGGTCTATCCACTGCCCCAGCCCTCAGCAGAGGTCATGGAGGGCTCCATCCACAGTGCCCATCCTCAGTCAGAGGTCATAGAGGGCTCTGTCCACAGGACCAGCCTCAGTCAGAGGACATAGAGGGCTCCATCCACAGGCCCAGCCTCAGTCAGAGGTCATAGAGGGCTCCGTACACAGGCCCATCCTCAGTCAGAGGTCATAGAGGGCTCCTTCCACATACCTAGCCTCAGTCAGAGGTCATAGAGGGCTCCATCCACAGGCCCAGCCTCAGTCAGAGGTCATGGAGGGCTCCATCCACAGGCCCAGCCTCAGTCAGAGGTCATAGAGGATTCTGTCTACAGATCCCAGCCTCAATCAAAGGTCATAGAGGACTCCATTGACAGGTTCAGCCTCAGTCAGAGGTCATAGAGGGCTCCATCTGCAGGCCTATACTCAGGCAGAGGTCATGGAGGGCTCCATCCACAGCCCCGGCCTCAGTCAGAGGTCATGGAGGGCTCCATCCACAGGCCCAGCCTCGGTCAGAGGGACATGGAGGGCTCCATCCACATGCCCAGCCTCAGTCAGAGGTCATAGAGGGCTCCATCCACAGTCCAAGGCCTCAGTCAGAGGTCATAGAGGGCTCCATCAAAAGGTCCAGCCTCAATCAGAGGTCATGGAGGGCTCCATCCACAGGCCCAGCCTCAGTCAGAGGTCATAGATGGCTCCATCCACAAGCCCAGCCTCAGTCAGAGGTCATAGAGGGCTACATCCACATGCCCCAGCCTCAGTCAGAGGTCATAGAGGGCTCCCTCCACAGGCCCAGCCTCAGTCAGAGGTCATGGAGAGCTCCATCCACAGGCCCAGCCTCAGTCAGAGGTCATAGAGGGCTCTGTCCAGGCCAAGCCTCAATCAGAGGTCATAGAGGGTTACATCCACAGGCCCAGCCTCAGTCAGAGGTCATAGAGGGCTCCATCCACAGCCCAGCCTCAGTCAGAGGTCATAGAGGGCGCGATCCACAGGACCTAGCCTCAGTCAGAGGTCATAGAGGGCTCCATCCACAGGCCCAGCCTCAGTCAGAGGTCATGGAAGGCTCCATCCAAAGGCCCAGCCTCAGGCCGAGGTCCTGGAGGGCTCCGTCCACAGGCCTGGCTTCAGGCAGGGATCATGGAAGACTCATCCACAGGCCCAGCATAAGGCAAAGGTCATGGAGGGCTCCATCCATAGGCCGGGCCTCAGGCAGATGTCATAGAGGGCTATAATCACTTGCCCAGAATCAGTCAGAGGTCCTAGAGGGCTCCAACCAAAGGCCAGACCTCAGTCAGAGATCATAGAGGGCTCTATCCACAGTCCCATCCTCAGGCAGAGGTCATTAAGGGCTCCATCCAGAGGCCCAGCCTCCATCAGAGGTCATAGAAGGCTCCAACCACAGGACCAGCCTCAGTCAGAGGTCATAGAGGATTCCATCTACAGATCCCAGCCTCATTCAAAGGTCATAGAGGACTCCATTGACAGGCTCAGCCTCAGTCACAGGTCATAGAGGCCTCCATCTGCTGGCCTATGCTCAGGCAGAGAACATGGAGGGCTCCATCCACAGGATAGGCCTCAGGGACAGGTCATGAGAGGCTCAGTCAACAGGCCCAGCCTCACACAGAGGACATGGAAGGCTCCATCCACATGCCCAGTCTCAGTCAGAGGTCATAGAAGATTCCATCCACAGATCCCAGCTTCAATCAGAGGTCAGTAGGGGCTCCATCCACAGGCCCAGCCTCAGACAGAAGTCATGGAGGGCTCCAACAACTGGTCCGGCCTCAATCAGAGGTCATAGAGGGCTCGATCCACAGGCCCATCCTCAGTCAGAGGTAATCGAGGGCCCATCCACTGGCCCAGCCTCAAGCAGGGGTCATGGAGGGCTCCGTCCACAGGCCCAGCCTCAGTCAGAGTACATGGAGGGCTCCATCCACAGGCCCAGCCTCAGGTAGAGGTCATGGAGAGCTCTGTCCACAGGCCGAGCCTCAGTCAGAGATCATAGAGGGCTCCATCTGCAGAATTATCCTCAGGCAGAGGTTATGGAGGGCTCCATCCACAGCCCAGCCTCAGTCAGAGGTAATGGAGGGCTCCATTCACAGGCCCGGCCACATATATCATTTAGGGCTCTATCTAAAAAACCGGCCTCAGGCAGAAGTCAAAGAGGGTTCCATGCCAAGCCTCAGTCAGAGGTCATAGAAGGCTCTGGCCGCAGGCACAGCTTGAGCCAGAGGTCATGGAGGGCTCCAACCACAGGCCCACCCTCAGTTAGAGGTAAAGGAGGGCCCATCCACTGGCCCAGCCTCAGGCACAGATCATGGAGGGCTCCATCCACAAGCCCAGCTTCAGTCAGAGAACATGGAGGACTCTGTCCACAGCCCCAGTCTCCGGCAGAGGTCCTGGAGGGTTCCGTCCACATGCCCATCCTCTATCAGAGGTCATAGAGGGGTCCATCCACAGGACCAGCTTCAGTCAGAGGACATAGAGGGCTCCAAAAAAAGGCCCAGCCTCAGGCAGAGGTCATGGCGGGCTCCGTCCACATGCCCATCCTCAGTAGAGTTCATAGAGGGGTCCATCCACAGGCCCAGCCTTAGGTAGAGGTCCTGGAGGTCTCCGTCCACAGGCCTGGCTTCAGGAAGGGATCATGGAAGACTCATCCACAGGCCAAGCATAAGGCAAAGGTCATGGAGGGCTTTGTCCATAAGCCCGGCATAAGGCAGAGGTCATAGAGGGCGCCATCCATAAGACCGGCCTCAGGCAGATGACATAGAGGGTTACAACCAGTTGCCCGGCCTCAGTCAGAGGTCCTAGAGGGCTCCAACCAAAAGCCAGGCCTCAGTCAGGGATCATAGAGGGCTCCATCGACAGTCCCAGCCTCAGGTAGAGGTCATGGTGAGCTCCATCCAAAAAACCGGCCTCAGGCAGAGGTCATAGAGGGTTCCATTCACATGCTAAGCCTCAGTCAGAGGTCATAGAAGGCTCTACCTGCAGGCACAGCTTGAGCCAGAGGTCATGGAGGGCTCCAACCACAGGACCAGCCTCAGTCAGTGGTCATAGAGGGCTCCCACCGCAGGTGTATACTCAGATAGAGTTCATGGAGGACTCCATCCACAGGCGCAGTCTGAGGCAGAGGACATGGAGGGCTCAGTCCACAGGCCCAGCCTCAGTCAGAGGTCATGGAGGGTCCCAACCACAGGCCCAGCCTCACTCAGAAGTTATAGAGGGTTCCATCAACAGGCCCGGCCTCAGGCAGAGGTCATAGAGCACTCCAAGCACAGGACCGGCTTCAGGCAGAGGTCACGAATGGCTTCATCCAGAGGCCCAGCCTCAGTCAGAGATCATGGAAGGCTCCAACCACAGGACCAGCTTCACTCAGAGGTCATAGAAGATTCCATCCACATATCCCAGCCTCATTCAAAGGTCATAGAGGACTCCATTGAAAGGCTCAGCCTCAGTGAGAGGTCATAGAGGTCTCCATCTGCAGGCCTATACTCAGGCAGAGGACATGGAGGGCTCCATCCACAGGACCGGCCGCAGGCAGAGGTCACGGAATGCTCAGTCAAGAGGCCCATCCTCACACAGAGGTCATGGCGGGCTCGATCCACAGGACCAGCCTCAGTCAGAGGTCTTAGAGGGCTACATGCACAGGCCCAGCTTCAGGCAGATGTCATGGAAAGCTCTGTCCACAGGCCCAACCTCAGTCAGAGGACATAGAGGGCTCTATTCACAAGCCCAGCCTCAGTCAGAGGGCATGTAGGGCTCGACCTACAGGCCCGGCCTCAGAGAGGACATAGAGGGCTGTACCCACAAGCCCAGCCTCAGTCAGTTGACATGGAGGGATCCGTCCACAGGCCTACCCTCAGTCAGAGGTCATAGAGGCTCCATCCACAAGTCCAGCGTCAGTCAGAGATCATAGAGGGCTCCCTCCGCAGGTGTATACTCAGATAGAGTTCATGGAGGGCTCCATCCACAGGCGCAATCTAAGGCAGAGGACATGGAGGGTTCAGTCCATAGGCCCAGCCTCAGTCAGAGGTCATCGAGGGTCCCAACCACAGGCCCAGCCTCAGTCAGAGGTCATAGAGGGTTCCATCAACAGGCCCGGCCTCAGGCAGAGGTCATAGAGCACTCCAGCCACAGGCCCAGATTCAGGCATAGGTCATGGAGGGCTTCATCCAGAGGCCCAGCATCAGTCAGCGGTCATAGAGGGCTCCATCTGCATAATTATCCTCAGGCAGAGGTTATGGAGGGCTACATCCACAGGCCCAGACTCAGTCAGAGGTCATGGAGGCCTCCATCCACAGGCCCATCCTCAGGTAGAGGTCATGGAGAGCTCTGTCCACAGGCCGAGCCTCAGTCAGAGGTCATAGAGGGCTCCATCTGCAGAATTATCCTCAGGCAGAGGTTATGGAGGGCTCCATCCACCGACCAGCCTCAGTCAGAGGTAATGGAAGGCTTCATTCACACGCCCGGCCTCTGTCAGAGGTAATGGAGGGCTTAATCCAAAGGCCCAGCCTCAGCCAAAGGTCATTTAGGGCTCCATCCAAAAAACCGGCCTCAGGCAGAGGTCATAGAGGTTTCCATTCACATGCCAAGCCTCAGTCAGAGGTCAAAGAAGGCTCTGTCTGCATGCACAGCTTGAGCCAGAGGTCTTGGAGGGCTCCAACCACAGGACCAGCCTCAGTCAGTAGTCATAGAGGGCTACATCCACAGGCCCACCCTCAGTTAGAGGTAAAGGAGGGCCCATCCATGGCCCAGTCTCAGGCAGAGGTCATGGAGGGCTCCATCCACGGGCCTAACCTCAGGCAGAGGTCATATAGGGCTCCTTCCACAGCCCCACTCTCAGTAAGAGGTCATGGAGGGCTCCATCCACAGACCCAGCCTCAGTCAGAGGACATGGAGGGCTCCATCCTCAATCCCAGCTTTAGTCAGAGAATCTGGAGGACTCTGTCCACAGGCCCAGCCTCAGTCAGAGGTCATAGAGGGGTCCATTCACAGGACCAACCTCAGTCAGAGGACATAGAGGGCTCCAAAAAAAAGGCCCAGCCTCAGGCAGAGGTCATGGCGGGCTCCGTCCACATGCCCATCATCAGTCAGAGATCATAGAGGGGTCCATCCACAGGATCAGCCTCAGTCAGAGGACACAGAGGGCTCTATAGAAAGGCCCAGCCTTATGCAGAGGACATGGAGGGCTTCATCCACAGGCCCAGCCTCCAGCAGATGTCATGGAGAAATCCGTCCACAGACCAAGCCTCAATCAAAGGTCATAGAGGGCTCCATTCAGAGGCTCAGCCTCAGTGAGAGGTAATAGAGGCCTCCATCTGCAGGCCTATTCTCAGGCAGAGGACATGAAGGCCTCCATCCATAGGACCGGCCGCAGGCAGAGGTCATGGAATGCTCAGTCAACAGGCCCAGGCTCACACAGAGGTCATGGCGGGCTCGATCCACAGGACCAGCCTCAGTCAGAGGTCATAGAGGGCTACATGCACAGGCCCAGCCTCAGGAAGATGTCATGGAGAACTCCGTCCACAGGCCTCACTTCAGTCAGAGGACATAAGAGAGCTCTATTAACAGGACCAGCCTCAGTCAGAGGTCATGGAGGGCTCCACGGACAGGCCCGGCCTCAGACACAGGTCATCGAGGGCTGTACCCACAAGCGCAGCCTCAGTCAGATGACATGGAGGGATCCATACACAGGCCCAGCCTCAGTCAGAGGTCATAGACCCTCCGTCCACATGTCCAACCTCAGTCAGAGATCATAGAGGGCTCCCTCCGCAGGTGTATACTCAGATAGAGTTCATGGAGGGCTCCATCCACAGGCGCAGTCTCAGGCAGAGGACATAGAGGGCTTAGTCCACAGGCCCAGCCTAAGTCAGAGGTCATGGAGTGTCCCAACTACAGGCCCAGCCTCAGTCAGAGGTCATAGAGGGTTCCATCAACCGGCCTGGCCTCAGGCAGACGTCATAGAGCACTCCAAGCACAGGTCCGGCTTCAGGCCGAGGTCCCGGATGGCTTCAACCAGAGGCCCAGCCTCAGTCAGAGGTCATGGAAGGCTCCAACCACAGGACCACCCTCACTCAGAGGTCATAGAGGATTCCATCCACAGATCCCAGCCTCATTCAAAGGTCATAAAGGACTCCATTGACAGGCTCAGCCTCAGTCAGAGGTCATTAAGGCCTCCATCTGCAGGCCTATACTCAGGCAGAGGATATGGAGGGCTCCATCCACAGGAACGGCCATAGGCAGAGGTCACGGAACGCTCAGTAAACAGGCCCAGCGTCACACAGAGGGCATGGAAGGCTCCATCCACATGCCCAGGCTCAGTCAGAGGTCATAGAGGGCTCCATCTCATAGGGCCCACTCTCAGTCAGAGGTCATGGAGGGCCAGGCCCATCAGTACATGGAGGGCTCCATCCCAGGCCCCTCAGGCAGAGGTCATGGAGGGCTCCATCCACAGGCCCAGCCTCACACAGAGAGTACATGGAGGGCTCCATCCACAGGCCCAGCCTCAGTCAGAGGTCATGGAGGGCTCTGTCACACAGGCCTCCAGAGGTCCTCAGTCAGAGGTCATAGAGGGTTCCATCCATCTGCCATTATGCCTCAGGCACAGAGGTCATGGAGGGCTCCATCCACCCTCAGGCCCAGCCTCAGTCAGAGGGTCATGGAGGGCTCCATTCACATGGAGGGCTCCATCCACAGACCCAGCCTCAGTCAGAGGTCATGGAGGGCTCCATCCACAGGCCCAGCCTCCTCAGTCATAGAGGGTCATCCACAGGCCCAGCCTAGGTAGAGGGCTCCATCCAGGCCAGGAATCAGTCAGAGTTCATAGAGGGCTTCATCCACAGGCCCAGCCTCAGGGCAGAGGTCATGGAGAGGGTTCCAGGCCGAGCCCTACACGTCATGTCCCTGCAGAAGCCTCATCAGAGGTCATAGAGGGCTCAGAGGTAATGCTCCATTCACAGGCCCGGCCTCAGTCAGAGGCATGGAGGGCTCAATCCAAAGGCCCAGCCTCAGCCAAAGGTCATGGAGAGCTCCATCCAAAAAACCGGCCTCAGGCAGAGGTCATGGAGGGCTCAGTCAGAGGTCATAGAAGGCTCCACAGGCCCACTTGAGCCTCAGTTAGAGGTCATAGGGGGGGCCCATCAGTTACAGGTGGCTCAGCCTCAGGCAGAGGTCATGGAGGGCTCCATCCACGGGCCTAACCTCAGGCAGAGGTCATAGAGGGCTCCTTCCACAGCCCCACTCTCAGTCAGAGGTCAGAGAGTCATCAGAGGGAGGGCTCCATCCACAGGCCCAGCCCAGCCTCAGTCAGAGGTCATGGAGGGCTCCATCCACAGCTCTATTCACAGGCCCAGCCTCAGTCAGAGGTCATGGAGGGAGGGCTCAGAGGCCAGGGCTCCACAGGCCCAGCCTCAGGTCAGATGTCATATGGGGACAGCTCTCAATCATCATGTCCACAGGCCCAGTGGGCTCCATCCACATCAGTCAGAGTTCATAGAGGGCTCCATCCACAGGCCCAGCCTCAGTCAGGGGTCAGAGGTCATGGAGATGCTCCATCCACAGGCCCAGCCTCTAGTCAGAGGTCATAGAGGGCTCCCTTCGCATCCACAGGGCTCCGCCCATGCCCCGCCTCAGAGGTCAGAGGTCATCAGAGAGAGGGCTCCATCCACAGGCCCAGCCTCAGTCAGAGGTCATGGAGGGCTCCATCACAGGCCCAGCCTCAGTCAGAGGTCACATGGAGGGCTCCATCCCACAGGCCCAGCCTCAGACAGAGGTCATGGAGGGCTCCATCCACAGGCCCAGCTCAGTCAGGTCAGAGAGGGCTCCAACCCCTGGCCCGGTCTCAGTCAGATGTGTTAGAGCACTCCATCAACACACCAGGAATCAGGCAGAGGTCATAGAGGGCTCCTCCATCCACCGGCCCAGCCTCAGGCAGAGGTCATAGAGGGCTCCATCCACAGGCCCAGCCTCAGTCAGAGGTCATGGAGGGCTCCATCCACAGGCCCGGACAAAGGCTCATGTCATAATGGGCTTTGTCCACAGGGTCTCATCAGAGGTTACTCCATATGTTTACAGGCCCAGCCTCAATCAGAGGTCATAGAGGGCTCCATCCACAGAAGCCCAGGCCTCAGCCTCAGACAGAGGTCATGCCTCAGTCCAGGGGTCATAGAGGGCCTCCGAGGCCAGTCATACAGGGAGGCAGGTTCATACAGGGCTGTATCCACAAGCCCAGCCTCAGTCAGAGGACATGGAGGGGCTCCCAGCCTCAGTCAGAGGTCATAGATGCTCCATCCACAGGTCCAGCCTTCAGCCTCAGAAGTCCAGTCCACAGGCCCAGCCTCAGTCAGAGGTCATAGAGGGCTCCATTCACAGGCCGCACCTCAGTCAGAGGTCATGGAGAGGTTCATCTACAGGGCCTCTCAGAGTTCATGGAGGGCGCCTTCCACAGGCCCAGCCTTCAGTCACAGTACCAGGTCATGGAGGGCTCTAACCACAGTCCATAGAGGCTCCATCCTCAGTACAGCCTCAGTCAGAGGATGAGGCTCATCCAATCTCAGGCAGAGAGGTCATAGAGTGCTGGAGGGCCTCAGGCCCAGCCTCAAGTCAGAGGTCATAGAGGAGAGGCTCCAGTCACAGGTCAGTTCAGAGGTCAGAGAGGTCTCCAAGGTCAAAGTGGACATGGAAGGCTCCATCCACAAGGCCCAGCCTCAGTCAGAGGTCATAGAGGGCTACATCCACAGGCCCAGCCTAGATCAGATCAGGAAGAGGTCATGTTCATAGAGGGCTCCATCCACATCCACAGGCCGAGGTCATGGAGAGCCTCAGGCCCAGCCTCAGGTCAGGTGACAGAGGGCTCCATCCACAGGCCTAGCCTCTCAGTCCATCAGTCAGCCTCAGTCATGGAGAGCTCCATCCACAGGCCCAGCCTCAGTCAGAGGTCATAGAGGGCTCCATCTGTAGAACTATCCTCAGGGCTATGGATCCATCCACAGGCCCAGCCTCAGTCAGAGGTCATGGAGGGCTCCATCCACAGGGGCTCAATCAGAGGTCATGGAGGGCTCAGTCCACAGGCCCAGCCTCTCAGCGGTCATAGAGGATTACATCTGAGTCAGAGGTCATGGAGGGCTCCATCCACAGGCCTGGCCTCAATCAGAGGTCATGGAGGGCTCCAGCCCTGCCTTCAGGCAGAGGTCATGGGGGGCTCGAACCACAGTTCCATCCTCAGTCAGGGTCCCCAGGCCCAGAGGTCATGAAGGACTCCATCCACAGGCCCAGCCTCAGGCAGAGGTCATCAGCCTCATTCAGAGGTCATAGAGAGCTTCCATCCACAGACTTCATCCCAGCCTCAGTCAGAGGTCATGGGAGGGCTCCATCCACAGGCCCAGCCTCAGTCAGAGGTCATGGAGGGGCCTCAGGCAGATGTCCAGGGCTCCACAGGCCCAGGGCCTCAGTCAGAGGTCATGGAGGGCTCCACAGGCCCCACCTCCAGTCAAGGAAGGATCCATCCACAGGCCTCTCAGAGGTCAGAGGTCCAGTAGCATCAGTCAGAGGTCATAGAGGGCTCCCACCACAGGCAAGGCCTCAGGCAGAGGTCATAAAGGGCTTCCATCCACAGGACCAGCCTCAGGTAGATGTCATAATGGGCTTTGTCCACAGGCCCAGTCTCAATCAGAGGTTATAGAGGGCTATGTCCACAGGCCCAGCCTCAATAAGAGGTTATAGAGGGCTCCATCCACAGGTGAAGCCTTAGTCAGAGGTCATTGAGGGCTCTGTCTACAGGCCTAGCTGCAGACAGAGGTCATGGAGGGATCCAACCACTGGCCCGGCCTCAGTCAGGGGTCATAGAGGGCTCTATTCACAGGCCCAGCCTCAGTCAGGGTCATAGAGAGCTCTATTCACAGGCCCAGCCTCAGTCAGAGGTCACAGAGGGCTCCAACCCCTGGCCCGGTCTCAGTCAGATGTGTTAGAGCACTCCATCAACACACCAGGAATCAGGCAGAGGTCAGAGAGGGCTCCATCCACCGGCCCAGCCTCAGGCAGAGGTCATAGAGCGTTCCAACCACAGGCCCAGCCTCAGTCAGAGGTCATGGAGTGCTTCATCTACAGGCCCAGACAAAGGCAGAGGTCATGGAGGGCTCTGTCCACAGGCCCAGACTCAAGCAGAGGTCATAGAGGGCTCCCACCACAGGCAAGGCCTCAGTTGGAGGTCATAAAGGGCTTCATCCACAGGCCCAGCCTCAGGTAGATGTCATAATGGGCTTTGTCCACAGGCCCTGTCTCAATCAGAGGTTATAGAGGTCTATGTTTACAGGGCCAGCCTCAATAAGAGGTTATAGAGGGCTCCATCCACAGGCGAAGCCATAGTCAGAGGTCATAGGGGGTTCTGTCCACAAGCGTAGCCTCAGACAGAGGTCATGGAGGGCTCCAACCACTGGCCCGGCCTCAGTCAGGGGTCATAGAGGGCTCTATCCATAAGCCCGGCCTTAGTCCGAGGCCATAGATGAGTCCATTACAGGCCCAGCCTCAGGCAGAGGTCATAGAGGGCTGTATCCACAAGCCCAGCCTCAGTTAGAGGACATGGAGGCATCCTTCCACAGTTCCGGCCTCAGTCAGAGGTCATAGATGCTCCATCCACAGGTCCAGCCTCAATCAGAGATCATAGAGGGCTCCCTCCGCAGGCGTATACTCAGGTAGAAGTCATGGAGGGCTCCATCCATAGGCGCAGTCTCAGGCAGAGGAAATGGAGGGCTCCGTCCACAGGCCCAGCCTCAGTCAGAGGTCACACAGGGCTCCATCTACAGGCCGGGCCTCAGACAGAGATCATGGAGGGCTCCGTCCAGATGCTAGGCGTCAGTCAAAGGTCATAGAGGGCTCTGTCCACAGGCCCAGACTCAGTCAGAGGTCAGAGAGGGCTCCAACCCCTGGCCCGGTCTCAGTCAGATGTGTTAGAGCACTCCATCAACACACCAGGAATCAGGCAGAGGTCATAGAGGTCTCCATCCACCGGCCCAGCCTCAGGCAGAGGTCATAGAGCGTTCCAACCACAGGCCCAGCCTCAGTCAGAGGTCATGGAGTGCTTCATCTACAGGCCCGGACGAAGGCAGAGGTCATGAAGGTAGATGTCATAATGGGCTTTGTCCACAGGCCCTGTCTCAATCAGAGGTTATAGAGGTCTATGTTTACAGGGCCAGCCTCAATAAGAGGTTATAGAGGGCTCCATCCACAGGCGAAGCCATAGTCAGAGGTCATAGGGGGTTCTGTCCACAAGCGTAGCCTCAGACAGAGGTCATGGAGGGCTCCGACCACTGGCCCGGCCTCAGTCAGGGGTCATAGAGGGCTCTATCCATAAGCCCGGCCTTAGTCCGAGGCCATAGATGAGTCCATTACAGGCCCAGCCTCAGGCAGAGTTCATACAGGGCTGTATCCACAAGCCCAGCCTCAGTAAGAGGACATGGAGGGATCCTTCCACAGTCCCAGCCTCAGTCAGAGGTCATAGATGCTCCATCCACAGGTCCAGCTTCAATCAGAGATCATAGAGGGCTCCCTCTGCAGGTGTATACTCAGGTAGAAGTCATGGAGGGCTCCGTCCACAGGCCCAGCCTCAGTCAGAGGTCATAGAGGGCTCCATTCACAGGCCGCACCTCAGTCAGAGGTCATGGAGAGGTTCATCTACAGGCCCGGCCTCAGGCAGAGTTCATGGAGGGCGCCTTCCTAAGGCCCAGCTTCAATCAGATGTAATTGAGGGCTCCATTCACAGTACCAGCCTCAGGTAGTGGTCATAGAGGGCTCTAACCACTGGCCGGACGTCAGTCAGATGTCATAGAGGACTCCATCAACAGGTACAGCCTCAGTCAGAGGTCATGAGCTGCTCCATCCACAGGCGCAATCTCAGGCAGAGGACATGGAGGGGCTCCGTCCACAGGCCCAGCCTAAGTCAGAGGTCATAGAGTGCTCCATCCAGAGGCCCAACCTCAGTCACAGGTCATGGAGGCTCTGTTCAGAGGTCAGAGAGGTCTCCAAAGTCACAAAGAGGACATGGAAGGCTCCATCCACAAGTCCAGCCTCAGTCAGAGGTCATAGAGGGCTACATCCACAGGCCCAGCCTAGATCAGATGTCATAGGAAGCTCCATCAACAGGCCAGGAATCAGTCAGAGTTCATAGAGGGCTCCATCCACAGGCCCAGACTCAGGCCGAGGTCATGGAGAGCTCGGTCCCCAGGCCCAGCCTCAGTTTGAGGTGACAGAGGGCTCCATCCACAGGCCTAGCCTCAGTAAGAGGTCATAGAGGGGTCCATCCACAGGACCAGCCTCAGTCAGAGGACATAGAGTACTCCATACAAAGGCCCAGCCTCAGTCACAGGTCATAGAGGGCTCCATCTGTAGAACTATCCTCAGGCAGAGGTTATGGAGGTTCCATCCACAGGTCCAGCCTCAGTCAGAGGTAATGGAGGGCTCCATCCACAGGTCTGGCCTCAATCAGAGGTCATGGAGGGCTCAGTCCACAGGCCCAGCCTCAGTCAGCGGTCATAGAGGATTACATCCACAGGACCAGTCTGAGTCAGAGGTCATGGAGGGCTCCATCCACAGGCCTGGCCTCAATCAGAGGTCATGGAGGGCTCCATCCCCAGGCCCTGCCTTCAGGCAGAGGTCATGGGGGGCTCGAACCACAGTTCCATCCTCAGTCAGGGTCATAGAGGGCTCCATCCACACACCCAGCCTAACCCAGAGGTCATGAAGGACTCCATCCACAGGCCCAGCCTCAGTCAGAGGTCATGGAGGGCTCCAAACACAGCCTCAGCCTCATTCAGAGGTCATAGAGAGCTTCGTCCACAGGCCCAGCCTCAGTAAGAGGTCATGGAGGACTTCATCCACAGGCCCGTCCTCAGGCACCGGTCATGGAGGGCTCCTTCCACAGGCCTGGCATCAGGCAGTGATCATGGAGGGCTCATCCACAGGCCCAGCCTCGGGCAGATCTCATACAGGGCTCCATCCACAGGCCCGGCCTCAGGCAGATGTCATACAGGGCTCCATCCACAGGCCTGGCCTCAGGCAGATGTCATACAGGGCTCCATTCACAGACCCAGGCTGCGTCAGAGGTCATGGAGGACTCCATCCACAGGCCCACCTCAGTCAGAATTCATGGAAGGATCCATCCACAGTCTCGGCCTCAGGCAGAGGTCATGGAGGGCTCCGTCCAGTAGCTAGGTCTCAGTCAGAGGTCATAGAGTGCTCCCACCACAGGCAAGGCCTCAGTTGGAAGTCATAAAGGGCTTCATCCACAGGCCCAGCCTCAGGTAGATGTCATAATGGGCTTTGTCCACAGGCCCAGTCTCAATCAGAGGTTATAGAGAGGCTATGTCCACAGGCCCAGCCTCAATAAGAGGTTATAGAGGGCTCCATCCACAGGTGAAGCCTTAGTCAGAGGTCATTGAGGGCTCTGTCTACAGGCCTAGCTGCAGACAGAGGTCATGGAGGGATCCAACCACTGGCCCGGCCTCAGTCAGGGGTCATAGAGGGCTCTATTCACAGGCCCAGCCTCAGTCAGGGTCATAGAGAGCTCTATTCACAGGCCCAGCCTCAGTCAGAGGTCACAGAGGGCTCCAACCCCTGGCCCGGTTCTCAGTCAGAGGTGTGTTAGAGCACTCCATCAACACACCAGGAATCAGGCAGAGGTCAGAGAGGGCTCCATCCACCGGCCCAGCCTCAGGCAGAGGTCATAGAGCGTTCCAACCACAGGCCCAGCCTCAGTCAGAGGTCATGGAGTGCTTCATCTACAGGCCCAGACTCAAAGGCAGAGGTCATGGAGGGCTCTGTCCACAGGCCCAGACTCAAGCAGAGGTCATAGAGGGCTCCCACCACAGGCAAGGCCTCAGTTGGAGGTCATAAAGGGCTTCATCCACAGGCCCAGCCTCAGGTAGATGTCATAATGGGCTTTGTCCACAGGCCCTGTCTCAATCAGAGGTTATAGAGGTCTATGTTTACAGGGCCAGCCTCAATAAGAGGTTATAGAGGGCTCCATCCACAGGCGAAGCCATAGTCAGAGGTCATAGGGGGTTCTGTCCACAAGCGTAGCCTCAGACAGAGGTCATGGAGGGCTCCAACCACTGGCCCGGCCTCAGTCAGGGGTCATAGAGGGCTCTATCCATAAGCCCGGCCTTAGTCCGAGGCCATAGATGAGTCCATTACAGGCCCAGCCTCAGGCAGAGGTCATAGAGGGCTGTATCCACAAGCCCAGCCTCAGTTAGAGGACATGGAGGCATCCTTCCACAGTTCCGGCCTCAGTCAGAGGTCATAGATGCTCCATCCACAGGTCCAGCCTCAATCAGAGATCATAGAGGGCTCCCTCCGCAGGCGTATACTCAGGTAGAAGTCATGGAGGGCTCCATCCATAGGCGCAGTCTCAGGCAGAGGAAATGGAGGGCTCCGTCCACAGGCCCAGCCTCAGTCAGAGGTCATAGAGGGCTCCATTCACAGGCCGCACCTCAGTCAGAGGTCATGGAGAGGTTCATCTACAAGCCCAGCCTCAGTAAGAGGACATGGAGGGATCCTTCCACAGTCCCGGCCTCAGTCAGAGGTCATAGATGCTCCATCCACAGGTCCAGCCTCAATCAGAGATCATAGAGGGCTCCCTCCCGCAGGCGTATACTCAGGTAGAAGTCATGGAGGGCTCCATCCACAGGCGCAGTCTCAGGCAGAGGAAATGGAGGGCTCCGTCCACAGGCCCAGCCTCAGTCAGAGTTCATAGAGGGCTCCATCCACAGGCCCAGCCTCGGGCAGAGGTCATGGAGAGCTCCGTCCACAGGCCGAGCCCTAGTCAGACGTCATAGAGGGGTCCATCCATCTGCAGAATTATCCTCAGGCAGAGGTTATGGTGGGCTCCATACACTGGCCCAGCCTCAGTCAGAGGTAATGGAGGGCTCCATTCACAGGCCCGGCCTCAGTCAGAGGTAATGGAGGGCTCAATCCAAAGGCCCAGCCTCAGCCAAAGGTCATGGAGAGCTCCATCCAAAAAACCGGCCTCAGGCAGAGGTCATAGAGGTTTCCATTCACATGCCAAGCCTCAGTCAGAGGTCATAGAAGGCTCTGTCTGCAGGCACAGCTTGAGCCAGAGGTCTTGGAGGGCTGCAACCACAAGACCAGCCTCAGTCAGTGGTCATAGGGGGCTACATCCACTGACCCAGCCTCAGTCACAGGTAAAGGAGGGCCCATCAATGGCCCAGCCTCAGGCCGAGGTCATGGAGAGCTCAGTCCCCAGGCCCAGCCTCAGTTTGAGGTGATAGAGGGCTCCATCCATAGGCCCAGCCTCAGTCAGAGGTCATGGAGGGCTCTATTCACAGGCCCAGCCTCAGTCAGAGGTCATGGAGGGCTCCGTCCAGTAGCTAGGTCTCAGTCAGAGGCCATAGAGGGCTCCAACCACAGGCCAGGCCTGATTTAGAGGTCATAAAGGGCTCCATCCACAGGCCCAGCCTAAGGTAGATGTCATAATGGGCTTTGTCCACAGGCCCAGTCTCAATCAGAGGTTATAGAGGGCTATGTCCACAGGCCCAGCCTCAATAAGAGGTTATAGTGGGCTCCATCCACAGGCCAAGCCTTAGTCAGAGTTCACAGAGGGCCCTGTCCACAGGCCTAGCCTCAGACAGAGATCATGGAGGGATCCAACCACTGGCCCGGCCTCAGTCAGGGGTCATAGAGGGCTCTGTCCATAAGCCCGGCCTCAGGCACAGGTTATAGATGACTCCATCCGCAGGCCCAGCCTCAGTCAGAGGTCATAGAGGCTCCATTCAAGGTCCAGTCTCAGTCAGAGATCATAGAGGGCTCCCTTCGCAGGGGTATACTCAGGCAGAGTTCATGGAGGGCTCCGTCCACATGCCCCGCCACAGTCAGAGGTCATAGAAGGGTCCATCCACAGGACCAGCCTCAGTCAGAGAACATAGAGGGCTCCATTCAAAGGCCCAGCCTCATGCAGAGGTCATGGAGGGCTCCATCCACAGGCCCAGCCTCAGTCAGAGGTCACACAGGGCTCCATCTACAGGCCGGGCCTCAGACAGAGATCATGGAGGGCTCCGTCCAGATGCTAGGCGTCAGTCAAAGGTCATAGAGGGCTCTGTCCACAGGCCCAGACTCAGTCAGAGGTCAGAGAGGGCTCCAACCCCTGGCCCGGTCTCAGTCAGATGTGTTAGAGCACTCCATCAACACACCAGGAATCAGGCAGAGGTCATAGAGGTCTCCATCCACCGGCCCAGCCTCAGGCAGAGGTCATAGAGCGTTCCAACCACAGGCCCAGCCTCAGTCAGAGGTCATGGAGTGCTTCATCTACAGGCCCGGACAAAGGCAGAGGTCATGAAGGTAGATGTCATAATGGGCTTTGTCCACAGGCCCTGTCTCAATCAGAGGTTATAGAGGTCTATGTTTACAGGGCCAGCCTCAATAAGAGGTTATAGAGGGCTCCATCCACAGGCGAAGCCATAGTCAGAGGTCATAGGGGGTTCTGTCCACAAGCGTAGCCTCAGACAGAGGTCATGGAGGGCTCCGACCACTGGCCCGGCCTCAGTCAGGGGTCATAGAGGGCTCTATCCATAAGCCCGGCCTTAGTCCGAGGCCATAGATGAGTCCATTACAGGCCCAGCCTCAGGCAGAGGTCATAGAGGGCTGTATCCACAAGCCCAGCCTCAGTAAGAGGACATGGAGGGATCCTTCCACAGTCCCAGCCTCAGTCAGAGGTCATAGATGCTCCATCCACAGGTCCAGCTTCAATCAGAGATCATAGAGGGCTCCCTCTGCAGGTGTATACTCAGGTAGAAGTCATGGAGGGCTCCGTCCACAGGCCCAGCCTCAGTCAGAGGTCATAGAGGGCTCCATTCACAGGCCGCACCTCAGTCAGAGGTCATGGAGAGGTTCATCTACAGGCCCGGCCTCAGGCAGAGTTCATGGAGGGCGCCTTCCTAAGGCCCAGCTTCAATCAGATGTAATTGAGGGCTCCATTCACAGTACCAGCCTCAGGTAGTGGTCATAGAGGGCTCTAACCACTGGCCGGACGTCAGTCAGATGTCATAGAGGACTCCATCAACAGGTACAGCCTCAGTCAGAGGTCATGAGCTGCTCCATCCACAGGCGCAATCTCAGGCAGAGGACATGGAGGGCTCCGTCCACAGGCCCAGCCTAAGTCAGAGGTCATAGAGTGCTCCATCCAGAGGCCCAACCTCAGTCACAGGTCATGGAGGCTCTGTTCAGAGGTCAGAGAGGTCTCCAAAGTCACAAAGAGGACATGGAAGGCTCCATCCACAAGTCCAGCCTCAGTCAGAGGTCATAGAGGGCTACATCCACAGGCCCAGCCTAGATCAGATGTCATAGGAAGCTCCATCAACAGGCCAGGAATCAGTCAGAGTTCATAGAGGGCTCCATCCACAGGCCCAGACTCAGGCCGAGGTCATGGAGAGCTCGGTCCCCAGGCCCAGCCTCAGTTTGAGGTGACAGAGGGCTCCATCCACAGGCCTAGCCTCAGTAAGAGGTCATAGAGGGGTCCATCCACAGGACCAGCCTCAGTCAGAGGACATAGAGTACTCCATACAAAGGCCCAGCCTCAGTCACAGGTCATAGAGGGCTCCATCTGTAGAACTATCCTCAGGCAGAGGTTATGGAGGGTTCCATCCACAGGTCCAGCCTCAGTCAGAGGTAATGGAGGGCTCCATCCACAGGTCTGGCCTCAATCAGAGGTCATGGAGGGCTCAGTCCACAGGCCCAGCCTCAGTCAGCGGTCATAGAGGATTACATCCACAGGACCAGTCTGAGTCAGAGGTCATGGAGGGCTCCATCCACAGGCCTGGCCTCAATCAGAGGTCATGGAGGGCTCCATCCCCAGGCCCTGCCTTCAGGCAGAGGTCATGGGGGGCTCGAACCACAGTTCCATCCTCAGTCAGGGTCATAGAGGGCTCCATCCACACACCCAGCCTAACCCAGAGGTCATGAAGGACTCCATCCACAGGCCCAGCCTCAGTCAGAGGTCATGGAGGGCTCCAAACACAGCCTCAGCCTCATTCAGAGGTCATAGAGAGCTTCGTCCACAGGCCCAGCCTCAGTAAGAGGTCATGGAGGACTTCATCCACAGGCCCGTCCTCAGGCACCGGTCATGGAGGGCTCCTTCCACAGGCCTGGCATCAGGCAGTGATCATGGAGGGCTCATCCACAGGCCCAGCCTCGGGCAGATCTCATACAGGGCTCCATCCACAGGCCCGGCCTCAGGCAGATGTCATACAGGGCTCCACCCCTGGCCCGGCCTCAGGCAGATGTCATGCAGGGCTCCTTCCACAGACCCAGGCTGCGTCAGAGGTCATGGAGGACTCCATCCACAGGCCCACCTCAGTCAGAGTTCAAGGAAGGATCCATCCACAGTCTCGGCCTCAGGCAGAGGTCATGGAGGGCTCCGTCCAGTAGCTAGGTCTCAGTCAGAGGTCATAGAGGGCTCCCACCACAGGCAAGGCCTCATTTTGAGGTCATAAAGGGCTTCATCCACAGGACCAGCCTCAGGTAGATGTCATAATGGGCTTTGTCCACAGGCCCAGTCTCAATCAGAGGTTATAGAGGGCTATGTCCACAGGCCCAGCCTCAATAAGAGGTTATAGAGGGCTCCATCCACAGGTGAAGCCTTAGTCAGAGGTCATTGAGGGCTCTGTCTACAGGCCTAGCTGCAGACAGAGGTCATGGAGGGATCCAACCACTGGCCCGGCCTCAGTCAGGGGTCATAGAGGGCTCTATTCACAGGCCCAGCCTCAGTCAGGGTCATAGAGAGCTCTATTCACAGGCCCAGCCTCAGTCAGAGGTCACAGAGGGCTCCAACCCCTGGCCCGGTCTCAGTCAGATGTGTTAGAGCACTCCATCAACACACCAGGAATCAGGCAGAGGTCAGAGAGGGGCTCCATCCACCGGCCCAGCCTCAGGCAGAGGTCATAGAGCGTTCCAACCACAGGCCCAGCCTCAGTCAGAGGTCATGGAGTGCTTCATCTACAGGCCCAGACAAAGGCAGAGGTCATGGAGGGCTCTGTCCACAGGCCCAGACTCAAGCAGAGGTCATAGAGGGCTCCCACCACAGGCAAGGCCTCAGTTGGAGGTCATAAAGGGCTTCATCCACAGGCCCAGCCTCAGGTAGATGTCATAATGGGCTTTGTCCACAGGCCCTGTCTCAATCAGAGGTTATAGAGGTCTATGTTTACAGGGCCAGCCTCAATAAGAGGTTATAGAGGGCTCCATCCACAGGCGAAGCCATAGTCAGAGGTCATAGGGGGTTCTGTCCACAAGCGTAGCCTCAGACAGAGGTCATGGAGGGCTCCAACCACTGGCCCGGCCTCAGTCAGGGGTCATAGAGGGCTCTATCCATAAGCCCGGCCTTAGTCCGAGGCCATAGATGAGTCCATTACAGGCCCAGCCTCAGGCAGAGGTCATAGAGGGCTGTATCCACAAGCCCAGCCTCAGTTAGAGGACATGGAGGCATCCTTCCACAGTCCCCGGCCTCAGTCAGAGGTCATAGATGCTCCATCCACAGGTCCAGCCTCAATCAGAGATCATAGAGGGCTCCCTCCGCAGGCGTATACTCAGGTAGAAGTCATGGAGGGCTCCATCCATAGGCGCAGTCTCAGGCAGAGGAAATGGAGGGCTCCGTCCACAGGCCCAGCCTCAGTCAGAGGTCATAGAGGGCTCCATTCACAGGCCGCACCTCAGTCAGAGGTCATGGAGAGGTTCATCTACAAGCCCAGCCTCAGTAAGAGGACATGGAGGGATCCTTCCACAGTCCCGGCCTCAGTCAGAGGTCATAGATGCTCCATCCACAGGTCCAGCCTCAATCAGAGATCATAGAGGGCTCCCTCCGCAGGCGTATACTCAGGTAGAAGTCATGGAGGGCTCCATCCACAGGCGCAGTCTCAGGCAGAGGAAATGGAGGGCTCCGTCCACAGGCCCAGCCTCAGTCAGAGTTCATAGAGGGCTCCATCCACAGGCCCAGCCTCGGGCAGAGGTCATGGAGAGCTCCGTCCACAGGCCGAGCCCTAGTCAGACGTCATAGAGGGGTCCATCTGCAGAATTATCCTCAGGCAGAGGTTATGGTGGGCTCCATCCACTGGCCCAGCCTCAGTCAGAGGTAATGGAGGGCTCCATTCACAGGCCCGGCCTCAGTCAGAGGTAATGGAGGGCTCAATCCAAAGGCCCAGCCTCAGCCAAAGGTCATGGAGAGCTCCATCCAAAAAACCGGCCTCAGGCAGAGGTCATAGAGGTTTCCATTCACATGCCAAGCCTCAGTCAGAGGTCATAGAAGGCTCTGTCTGCAGGCACAGCTTGAGCCAGAGGTCTTGGAGGGCTGCAACCACAGGACCAGCCTCAGTCAGTGGTCATAGGGGGCTACATCCACAGGCCCACCCTCAGTTACAGGTAAAGGAGGGCCCATCAATGGCCCAGCCTCAGGCAGAGGTCATGGAGGGCTCCATCCACGGGCCTAACCTCAGGCAGAGGTCATATAGGGCTCCTTCCACAGCCCCACTCTCAGTAAGAGGTCATGGAGGGCTCCATCCACAGACCGAGCCTCAGTCAGAGGAAAAAGAGGGCTCCATCCACAGGCCCAGCCTCAGGCCGAGGTCATGGAGAGCTCAGTCCCCAGGCCCAGCCTCAGTTTGAGGTGATAGAGGGCTCCATCCACAGGCCCAGCCTCAGTCAGAGGTCATGGAGGGCTCTATTCACAGGCCCAGCCTCAGTCAGAGGTCATGGAGGGCTCCGTCCAGTAGCTAGGTCTCAGTCAGAGGCCATAGAGGGCTCCAACCACAGGCCAGGCCTGATTTAGAGGTCATAAAGGGCTCCATCCACAGGCCCAGCCTAAGGTAGATGTCATAATGGGCTTTGTCCACAGGCCCAGTCTCAATCAGAGGTTATAGAGGGCTATGTCCACAGGCCCAGCCTCAATAAGAGGTTATAGTGGGCTCCATCCACAGGCCAAGCCTTAGTCAGAGTTCACAGAGGGCCCTGTCCACAGGCCTAGCCTCAGACAGAGATCATGGAGGGATCCAACCACTGGCCCGGCCTCAGTCAGGGGTCATAGAGGGCTCTGTCCATAAGCCCGGCCTCAGGCACAGGTTATAGATGACTCCATCCGCAGGCCCAGCCTCAGTCAGAGGTCATAGAGGCTCCATTCAAGGTCCCAGTCTCAGTCAGAGATCATAGAGGGCTCCCTTCGCAGGGGTATACTCAGGCAGAGTTCATGGAGGGCTCCGTCCACATGCCCCGCCACAGTCAGAGGTCATAGAAGGGTCCATCCACAGGACCAGCCTCAGTCAGAGAACATAGAGGGCTCCATTCAAAGGCCCAGCCTCATGCAGAGGTCATGGAGGGCTCCATCCACAGGCCCAGCCTCAGTCAGAGGTCACACAGGGCTCCATCTACAGGCCGGGCCTCAGACAGAGATCATGGAGGGCTCCGTCCAGATGCTAGGCGTCAGTCAAAGGTCATAGAGGGCTCTGTCCACAGGCCCAGACTCAGTCAGAGGTCAGAGAGGGCTCCAACCCCTGGCCCGGTCTCAGTCAGATGTGTTAGAGCACTCCATCAACACACCAGGAATCAGGCAGAGGTCATAGAGGTCTCCATCCACCGGCCCAGCCTCAGGCAGAGGTCATAGAGCGTTCCAACCACAGGCCCAGCCTCAGTCAGAGGTCATGGAGTGCTTCATCTACAGGCCCAGACAAAGGCAGAGGTCATGGAGGGCTCTGTCCACAGGCCCAGACTCAAGCAGAGGTCATAGAGGGCTCCCACCACAGGCAAGGCCTCAGTTGGAGGTCATAAAGGGCTTCGTCCACAGGCCCAGCCTCAGGTAGATGTCGTAATGGGCTTTCTACACTGGCCCTGTCTCAATCAGAGGTTATAGAGGGGTATGTTTACAAGGCCAGCATCAATAAGAGGTTATAGAGGGCTCCATTCACAGGCGAAGCCTTAGTCAGAGGTCATCGAGGGCTCTGTCTACAGGCCTAGCCTCAGACAGAGGTCATGGAGGGCTCCAACCACTGGCCCGGCCTCAGTCAGGGGTCATAGAGGGCTCTATTCACAGGCCCAGCCTCAGTCAGAGGTCACAGAGTGCTCCATCTACAGGCCCGGCCTCAGACAGAGATCATGGAGGTCTCCGTCCAGATGCTAGGCTTCAGTCAAAGGTCATAGAGGGCTCTGTCCACAGGCCCAGACTCAAACAGAGTTCAGAGAGGGCTGCAACTCCTGGCCCGGTCTCAGTCAGATGTGTTAGAGCACTCCATCAACACACCCGGAATCAGGCAGAGGTCATAGAGGGTCCATCCACAGGCCCAGCCTCAGGCAGAGGTCATGGAGTGCTTCATCTACAGGCCCGGACAAAGGCAGAGGTCATGGAGGGCTCTGTCCACAGGCCCAGACTCAAGCAGAGGTCATAGAGGGCTCCCACCACAGGCAAGGCCTCAGTTGGAGGTCATAAAGGGCTTCATCCACAGGCCCAGCCTCAGGTAGATGTCATAATGGGCTTTGTCCACACGCCCAGTCTCAATCAGAGGTTATAGAGGGCTATGTTTACAAGGCCAGCCTCAATAAGAGGTTATAGAGGGCTCCATCCACAGGCGAAGCCTTAGTCAGAGGTCATAGGGGGTTCTGTCCACAAGCGTAGCCTCAGACAGAGGTCATGGAGGGCTCTGACCACTGGCCCGGTCTCAGTCAGGGGTCATAAAGGGCTCTATCCATAAGCCCGGCCTTAGTCTGTGGTCATAGATGACTCCATTACAGGCCCAGCCTCAGGCAGAGATCATAGAGGGCTGTATCCACAAGCCCAGCCTCAGTAAGAGGACATGGAGGGATCCTTCCACAGTCCCGGCCTCAGTCAGAGGTCGCAGATGCTCCATTCACAGGTCCAGCCTTAATCAGAGATCATAGAGGGCTCCCTCCGCAGCCTTATACTAAGGTAGAGGTCATGGAGGGCTCCATCCACAGGCGAAGTCTCAGGCAGAGGACATGTTGGGCTCCGTCCACAGGCCCAGCCTCAATCAGAGGTCATAGAGGGCTCCATTCACAGTCCCCGCCTCAGTCAGAGGTCATGGAGAGGCTCATCTACAGGCCCCCCCCTCAGGCAGAGGTCATGGAGGGTGCTGTCTAAAGGCCCAACTTCAGTCAGATGTATTGAGGGCTCCATGCACAGGCACAGTCTCACGTAGTGGTCATTGAGGGCTCTAACCACTGGCTGGACGTCAGTCAGAGGTCATAGAAGTCTCCATCAACAGGTACAGCCTCAGTCAGAGGTCATGAGCTGCTCCATCCACAGGCCCAGCCTCAGTCAGAAGTCATAGGTGGCTCCGTCCACAGGCCCAGTCTCAGTCAGAGGACATGGAGTGCTCCATCCACAGGCCCAACCTCAGTCACAGGTCATGAGGCTCTGTCCAGAGGTCAGAGAGTTCTCCAACCACTGTCCCGGCCTAGGTCAGATGTCATAGGAAGCTCCATCAACAGGCCAGGAATCAGTCAGAGTTCATAGAGGGCTCCATCTACAGGCCCAGCATCAGTCAGAGGACATGAAGGGCTCCATCCACAAACCCAGCCTTAATCAGATGTAATGGAGGGCTCCTTGCACAGTCCCAGCCTCAGGTAATGGTCATAGAGGGCTCTAACACTGGCCGTACGTCAGTCAGAGGTTATACAGGACTCCACCAACAGGTAGAGCCTCATTCAGAGGTCATGACGGGCTCCGTCCACATGCCCATCCACGGTCAGAGGTCATAGATGGCTACCTCCACAGGCCCAGTCTCAGTCAGAGGATATGGAGTGGTCCATCCACAGGCTCAACCTCAGTCACAGGTCATGGAGGCTCCGTCCAGAGGCCAGGCTTCAGGCAGATGTCACATAGGGATACATCCACAGGCCCAGCCTCAGGAAGAGGTCATAGAGGGTTCCATCAACAGGCCTGGCCTCAGGCTGAGGTCATAGAGCACTTCAGCCACAGGCCCGGCTTCAGGCAGAGGTCATGGAGGGCTTCATCCAGAGGCTCAGCATCAGTCAGAGGTCATGGAAGGCTCCAACCAAAGGACCAGCCTCACTCAGAGGTCATAGAGGATTCCATCCACAGATTCCAGCCTCATTCAAAGGTCATAAAGGACTCCATTGACAGGCTCAGCGTCAGTCAGAGGTCATTAAGGCCTCC
>JAJQQW010000024.1:31279125-31412272 GCA_025583905.1 Ia io | reverse complement strand
AAGGCCCCTGATTCTAAGTGTGCACACGAGAACCACACGGAACACTGGGGACACTGACCCTGGGCAAGTCTGGTTCCCACCAACCAAAGGCAGCCACACGTCCTAGTGTCAGAGCACTTCAGTGAAACTCGGGTGGAGCGAAGTCCCCACAGCGCACGGCCGAGGTCCACACAAACAGAAGCTTGAGCTTTCTGGTGATAGCCAGAATGGGGAAACGAAATAACTCACAGAGGAAAGAAAATGTGGAGTCGCCAAGAAAGGAAATTAGTGAAACTGAAGCTTGCAACATGACCGAAAAGGAGTTCAGAGCAATGGTCGTGGAATTTATACATCGGATGGATGAGAAAATCAACAACTTATGCAAGAATCAGGAAGAAATGAAAAGTGATATAGCTACAATCAAAAACACCATGGAAAGTTTCAACAGTAGACTACAAGAAGCAGAGGACCGAATTAGTGAGTTAGAAGATCAGGTACAGAAACAAGCTCAATCTGAACAGCAATTGGAGAAAAAAATTAAAAAGCAGGAGGAAAGCCTAAGGGAGCTTCGGGACAACATGAAGCGAAGTAACATGCGTATAATAGGGCTTCCAGAAGGACAAGAAGAGCAGCAGGGATTAGAAAATCTATTTGAAGAAATAATGACAGAAAACTCCCCGGATATGGGAAAGATAAAAGTTACGCAAGTACAGAGAGTCCCAAGCAGGATCAACCCCAAAAGACCCACACCAAGACATGTCATAATCTCAATGGCAAATATAAATGATAAAGAGAGAATCTTAAAGGCAGCAAGAGAGAGACAGAGAGTTACCTACAAAGGAACACCCATCAGATTGTCAAATGATTACTCAACAGAAACACAACAAGCTAGAAGTGAATGGAAGGAGGTATACAAAGTGTTGCAAAGCAAAGGACTGAATCCAAGAATACTATATCCAGCAAGACTATCAATCAAAATTGAAGGGGAAATCAGGAGCTTCGCAGACAAAAAAAGAGACTCAGGGAGTTTATCACCACCAAACCAGCAATGCAAGAATTGCTAAAGGGAATACTGTAAAAAGAAGAAATAAACAGGTAAGAAGGAATACAGACACAAAAATAGATATGACTACAAACAAATACCTTTCAGTAATAACTTTAAATGTAAATGGACTAAATGCTCCAATCAAAAGACATCGAGTGGCTGAATGGATAAAAAAGCATGACCCATATATATGCTGTCTACAAGAGACCCACCTCAGAACAAGAGACTCACACAGATTGAAAGTGAAGGGATGGAAAAATATCTTCCAGGCAAATGGAAATGAAAAAAAAAGCTGGGGTAGCAATACTTATATCTGACAAATTAGACCTCAAAGTAAATGCCATAACAAGAGATAAGGAAGGCCACTTCATAATACTAAAGGGAGAAATCCAACAAGAAGAAATAATTCTGGTAAACATATACGCTCCCAATATAGGAGCACCCAAATACATAAAAAAAACCTCCTGGAAGATATCAAGGGAGAGATTAATAGCAATACAATCATAGTAGGAGACTTTAATACCCCACTATCACCATTGGACAAATCCTCTAAACAAAAAATCAGCAAAGAAACAGCAATCCTAAATGACTCACTAGACCAGATGGAATTAATTGACATCTTCAGAACATTTCACCCCAAAGCCACAGAATATACATTCTTCTCAAGTGCACATGGGTCATTTTCAAAGATAGACCATATGCTGGGTCACAGGCAAAGTCTCTTCAAATTCAAGAAGATAGAAATTATATCAAGCATCTTCTCAGATCACAGTGGCATAAAACTGGACATCAACTACAATAAATACAATCCAAAGAAAATCAAACACATGGAGACTAAACAGCATGCTATTAAACAAGGACTGGGTCACCAGAGAGATCAAGGAAGAAATAAAAAAACATCATGGCAACAAATGACAATGAAAACACAACAATCCAAAATCTATGGGACACAGCGAAAGCAGTCTTGAGAGGGAAGTTCATAGCTCTACAAGCCTATTGCAAAAAACAAGAAACAATGGTAATAAATTACCTAACCCTACAACTCAAAGAGCTAGAAAAAGAGCAGCAAGAAAAGCCCAGTGTAACCAGAAGGAAGGAAATAACAAAGATCAGAGCGGAGATAAATGACATAGAGACCAAAGAAACAATACAAAAGATCAACAAAACCAAGAGCTGGTTCTTTGAAAAGATAAACAAGATTGATGGACCTCTAGCCAGGCTCACCAAGAAGCAAAGAGAGAGGACCCAAATAAACAAAATCAGAAATGAAAGAGGTGAAATAACAACAGACCCCGCTGAGATACAAAGGATTGTTACAAAATACTACGAACAGCTCTATTCCAACAAACTGGACAACCTGGAGGAAATGGACATATTCCTAGAAAAATACAACCTTCCAAAAATCAATCAAGAAGAATCTCAACAGCTCAATAGGCCAATAACTATGGACGAAATTGAAGAAGTCATCAAAAAGCTTCCGGCAAACAAAAGCCCGGGGCCTGATGGCTTCACAGGAGAGTTCTACCAAACATTCAAGGAAGAACTAAAACCTATACTCCTCAGACTATTCCAAAAAATTCAAGAGGAAGGAACACTTCCAAGCTCCTTCTATGAAGCCAGCATCGCCCTAATACCAAAACCAGATAAAGACAACACAATGAAAGAGAATTACAGACCAATATCCCTCATGAACATAGATGCCAAAATCCTCAACAAAATTCTAGCAAATCGGCTCCAGCAGCACATCAGAAAGATCATACACCATGACCAAGTAGGATTTATCCCAGGAATGCAAGGATGGTACAATATCCGCAAATCAATAAACGTGATACATCACATAAACAAATTGAGAGATAAAAATCACATAGTCATATCAATTGATGCAGAAAAAGCATTTGACAAAATCCAACACCCTTTCTTGATAAAAACTCTCAACAAGGTGGGAATGGAAGGCTCATACCTCAACATAATAAAAGCTATATATGATAAACCCACAGCAAACATCATACTCAATGGACAAAAGCTAAAAACATTTCCCCTAAGAACAGGAACAAGACAGGGATGCCCACTCTCACCACTCCTGTTTGACATAGTACTGGAAGTATTAGCTAATGCAATTAGACAAGAAGAAGAAATAAAAGGCATCCAAATTGGAAAAGAACAAGTAAAGCTGTCTTTATTTGCAGACGACATGATATTGTACATAAAAAATCCGAAAGACTCCATCAAAAAACTAATAGACTTAATAAATGAATTCGGCAATGTAGCAGGATACAAAATTAACGCCAAGAAATCTATGGCCTTTCTATACACCAATAGTGAACTTACAGACAGAGAGACTAAAAAGGCAATCCCTTTTACCATCGCACCAAAAAAATTAAGATACCTAGGAATAAACTTAACTAAGGAGGTAAAAGACCTATACACGGAAAACTACAGGACACTGAAAAAAGAGATAGAGGAAGACGTAAACAGATGGAAGAACATACCATGTTCATGGATTGGTAGAATAAACATCATTAAAATGTCCATACTACCCAAAGCAATCTATAGATTCAATGCACTCCCCATTAAAATACCAACGGCATATTTCACAGACCTTGAAAGAACTCTCCAAAAATTCATCTGGAATAAAAAAAGACCCCGAATAGCCACAGCAATCCTGAGAAAGAAGAATAAAGTAGGAGGGATCTCAATACCAGATTTCAAGCTGTATTACAAAGCCACTATTCTCAAAACAGCCTGGTACTGGCACAAGAACAGACATATAGATCAATGGAACAGAATAGAGAATCCAGATATTGATCCAAACCACTATGCTCAATTAATATTTGACAAAGGAGGCATGAACATACAATGGAATAAAGACAGTCTCTTCAATAAATGGTGTTGGGAAAATTGGACAGACACATGCAAAAAAAATGAAGCTAGATCACCAACTTACACCATACACAAAAATAAACTCAAAATGGATACAGGACTTAAACATAAGACGGGAAACCATAAAAATACTAGAGGAATCCACAGGCAGCAAAATCGCAGACATATGTCAAAAGAACTTCTTCACCGATACTGCCCCTAGGGCAATGGAAGCTAAAGAGAAAATAAACAAATGGGACTACATCAAAATAAAAAGCTTTTTTACAGCAAAAGAAACTATCAACAAAACAACAAGAAAGCCCACTGCATGGGAGAACATATTTGCAAATGGCATCACTGATAAAGGTTTAATCTCCAACATCTACAGGCAGCTTATACAACTTAATAAAAGGAAGATAAATGATCCAATAAAAAAATGGGCAACGGACCTAAATAGAATCTTTTCCAAAGAAGACAGAAGGAAGGCCAAGAGACACATGAAAACATGCTCAAGGTCACTAATTATCCGAGAGATGCAAATCAAAACAACAATGCGCTATCATCTCACACCTGTCAGAATGGCTATCATCAACAAATCAACAAACGACAAGTGTTGGCGAGGATGCGGAGAAAAAGGAACCCTCGTGCACTGCTGGTGGGAATGCAGACTGGTGCAGCCACTGTGGAGAACAGTATGGAGTTTCCTCAAAAAACTGAAAATGGAACTCCCATTTGACCCAGTAATCCCACTCCTAGGAATATATCCTAAGAAACTGGGAACATCAATAAGAAAGGAAATATGCACCCCTATGTTCATAGCAGCACAATTTACAATAGCTAAGATCTGGAAACAGCCTAGGTGCCCATCAGCAGATGACTGGATCAGAAAACTATGGTACATCTACACAATGGAATATTATGCTGCCATAAAAAAGAAGGAATTCTTACCATTTGCAGCAACCTGGATGGAATTGGAGAACATTATGTTAAGTGAAATAAGCAAGTCAATGAAAGAAAAATACCACATGATCTCACTCATTTATGGATAATAAAGGACATTAAAAACTTGAACAAAAAGATAGATACAGAGGCAGTAAAGCATCAAACAGTCTGTCAAATTACAGCAGGAAGGTTAGGGAGAGGTGGGGAAGATAAGAGATCAATCAAAGGACTTGTATGCATGCATATAAGCATAACCAATGGATGCAAAACTCTGGGGGGTGAGGGCATATATGGGAGTGGTGTGGGGGGGGGGCAATGGTAAGATATGTACACATATAATACCTTAATAAAAAAATTGGAAAAAAAAAAAAAAAAAAAAGACATCTGTCATGTTTTCCAGATGGTATTTCCTGGGTGGAAGGCTGAAGAAATCTAACGTCATCTTCAGACCATCAGTACGTAATAATTTTTCCAGTATTAATATATTTGTGCTTATATGCATGTATATAAGCACAACCAATGGACACAAGACACAGGGGGGGGGGGATGAGGGCATGTGACAGGGGAGGGGAGGCTGGGGGAAGGTCAATGGGGGGGAAAAAGGAGATATATGTACGACTATATGTAATACTTTAAACAATAAAAAAAATACATTTAAAAAACTAAAAAAAAAATTGTGTCTCTTCTGGGTGGGATAGTGATAATGAATGAATTTGAAGTGTGACTTGTGACAGAATGTAAACCTGAACATTGGGAAGCGCTTTAAGATGGAGTCAAGCCTGACAGGCCGCCATTAGCATGCTGGCCACACACTTCACAGGGTGCAGCCCCTGTAAGCGCCCCCACAGTCTGTTCCCCCCAGATGAGGCCTGGGCTGCATGGGCAATGCAAGCAAACTGGCTATGAAAAGAGGAGCTGAAACGCATGCAAGTTCTCCTGGGGAATCCTGAGCCCTGTGCTCAGGCCTTGGATGGAAGACACCTGCTGCCCCACTGTGAGGCCCACAGAAGGCTAAGGCCCCATGGAGTTCGCTCCTCCTGGAGGACTCCCGGGGACACCGCTGAGCTTAGGGCACAGGCTGTTCCAGAACCCGAGCCCTTCCAGCCGCACACAGGACGCCCGCGCTACAGCATCAGCCTCCGGGTCCCCTAAGCCAGCGCCCAGGGCACCAGGAGATCAGTAAGGTCCCGGTGTGAGTGTAATACACCGTGTGATTCGCAGCTGCATTGATGTCTCTGTAGTGTATTTCCTCCGGTGGTTCTGGTAATGTTAAGTGGAAAGGGATTAATAAGCCCTCGAGCCTTAGTGCAGCCCAGAGTAGCCTCCACGGAGCAAGACGATTTGAAGTCCCACAATGGACTCCCTCGTGCCCACGTTAATAATGACATTTATATGGATGATTTACGGACGCAAATGAGTCAGCATAGCCTACCTACCCTGACTGGGCATCACTCATTCCTCAAGGACTCGACTTCTTTCCTTGCCATTTGGAAGTATATGTTTTGAATACTGGGAGGAAAAGTATTTTTCTAAAATTGTATCCTATATACAATTTAAAGCCCACTTCCATGTTACCTAGGTTGCTAAAATTGTCCACCATTCACTTTAAGTTGAAGCATTCAATAGTATATTAGGTGAAGTCAAGGTCTGTAGTATTTGTCAATTTTTCTGGTGTAAGTACTCTCATCATCGTCACTTTCAAACTCCCAAAGTGACAGCACTGAACATGGGCTGATGCGATATTTCTGGAGCACATCATTGTGTTTTATTTCCAACATATTGATACAGTAGGTATAAAGATGCTCAAGAACTTTCCTAATAAAATAGTGAAATAATTGAGAAGTGGCAAGTTGTAATATTTTTTTAAACTTTGATATAAGTATAATTGATTTAAAATATACATTAAAATATGTTTTGTTGACTTTAGAGGGGAAGGGAGGAGTGAGGGATAGAAACATCAATGATGCGAGAGAATCACAGATAGGCTGCCTCCAGTACGCCCCGCAGTGGGGATCCAGCCCATCATCTGAGCATGAGTCCTCACTGGGAATGCAGCCGTGACCTCCAGGTTCATAGGTTAATGCTCAACCGCTGAATCACACCAGCCCAGCTCTCCTAAGCTTTTAAGGGATCCCGCTCCACCTGCAAACAGGGCAGCAATGAGCAGCGACAGCTCTTCCTGGGCTAACCCCCTGAACCTGTGCTCAAGGCCTCTTTTTTCTCTGATTCCCCAGTGAGCTGGCTCACAGCAGTGTTTCCAGAGAGCCACACGAGCCACACCTAGTCTCTCTGCTGTTCCTTGGTCTATCCTAAGCCCCAGATTTTCTTCATTATCCCCATCTTTAATAAGTGTTCCCTCAAAATCTCTGAACTCTTATGCAATCTTTTCTGCATGAAGTCAAGAACTCAAACACGACAGGCCCAGCTGAGCCAGGCCGGCTCCAGGCAGGCTCCTGTTCCCTAAAAGTTATGCCTGGGACATGCTGTACAAAGACACAACAAGGCCGCCGCCGCGCCCCACCCCTTCTCGGTGCTGGACATCCTGGACCCCAACAAGTTCAACAGCAGAAGACGCCGCTGCATCCTGCTGGGCCCCGTGGCGCCTGCCGCGTGCACCCCAGCCCCGTGCGCCCTCGTCCCCGCAACCCCGGGCGCCCACCGCGCGCAGAGGAGCTGGGGCCGCACCGGCGACCCCAACCAGGGGGACGAGACCGAGCCCAACGACGACAGCAGCGGCGGCGGCGGCGCAGGGGGGCGCAGGGACAGCCCCGCGGGGCGCGGCGGGGGCCGCCCAGCCCAAGCGCAGGGGCTCCGACTCTAAGTCGGGGAAGCGGAGGCACGCGCGCACCGCCTTCACCCAAGAGCAGCTCCTGCCGGTGTCTCTGAGCCTCACCAAGACGCAGGTGGAAATCTGGTTCCAGAACCGCCGCACCAAGTGGGAGAAGCAGAACCCGGGCGCCGACACCAGCGCCCAGACCTTCGCCGCCCATGGCGCGCCGCTCACCATGCACAGGCCGGCGGGGGACCTGGCGCACGGACCCGGCAGGCCGGTGTGCGCCCCGCAGCTGACCTTCCTGTCGGCCCGGCCGTGCTCTCGCCCTTTGCGCTGGGCTCGCAGGCCGAAGGCGCGCCCGCCTTCTACCCTCCGCACCTCTGAGCGCCGGGAGGCACTTTGCCGAACTTGATTCAATCAATAAAGCACAGAAGCTGAAAAAAAAAAAAAAAAAAAAAAAAAAAGGAGAGAGAGATAGAACAAGGCCTGATTTTGCTTACAAGACTTGGAAGAAAACGTGATGGCCCACAGTCACTTTGTTGTTGTTGTGTCAAATCAGTCTTAACACTTGGTTTTTTAAATGTCTTTATTGATGTCTTAGAAAGGGAGAAGAAGAAACATCAATGAGGAGAGAGTCATTGACCAGAGGCATCCAATATTCCCTCTACTGGGATGGAGCCCCCCAGCATGGGTCTGTGCCTTGACCTGGAATCCAACCAGCGGTATGTTGGTTGATGGGTACACACCCAACCACTGAGCCCCACTGGCTGTGCATGCTATTTTTTACTGGTGGCCCGGTGCACAAAATTGGTGCACATTAAAAGGGTATTAATTAGAGGAAATATTTTAATATTGCCCTGACCATACATGACATTCCTCTATAATAGAAATGTCAGAGATGAAAGAAAATTAGTAAAATGTATTTGAAAATCTTCCTCCTGTCAAGAGTCTGGGACCCATTGTGGAACCCAGAGTCAAGGCCCCACCCACCTGCGCCTTGAAATCCTGAGAGACACAGACCTGGCCGGCCCCACCTCCATTGGGCGAGATCCAGAGGCAGCCAGCCCCACCCCTGTCAAGCCCCGCCCGGGCAGGGGGCAAAGCCTCAGGTCCCCCAGCCTGGCGTTGGGTGGGGGGCACAGCCTCAGGGCCCCCATCAAGCCCCATCAGGTGGGTGGCACAGCCTCAGGTCCCCCTGTGCACACTCAGGTCCCCCTGTGCACCCTCAGGTCCCCCAGCCTGGTGCTGTGGCAGGGGCTGTAGCCTCAGGTCCCTCTCCCAGCTCCAGGGCAGGGGTCACAGCCTGAGGTCCCCTGGCCCAACGCTGGGGTGGGAGGCTCTGCCTGAGGTTTCCAGCCCAGAGCCGGGGAAGGGAGTGGGCTTTGAGGTCTCCCGTCAAGCCTTGCCAGACGGGGGGCGTGGGCTGAGGTACCCCATCAAGCTCTGCCAGGCCAGGGGCATGGCCTCAGGTACCTGGCCCCTCACAGGGGCGGGAGGTGTGGCCTGAGAGCCCCCATCAAGCCCTGCTTATTATTATTAGATAGGGTTATTGACTCTAATATAGATGTTCCTAATTTCCCCCATAGTCCTCCCCGCTTTTCTCCCTCTACCCTGCCCCCTCTGCTTCTAGTCCCTCACCACCTTATTGTCTAGGTCCATGGCCTATGCATCTATGTACATACTTTGTTTGAAATATTTTTGTTGATTTTAGAAAGTGGAAGGGAGAGGGAGAATTAAAAACATCAGTGATGAGAGAGAATTGCTGATTAGTTGCCTCGTGCATGACTCCACCCCCACACTGGGAATTGAGCCTGCAACCCATGTATGTGCCCTGACCAGGGAAAGACCCAGTATCACATGACCTCATCATTTGTGGAATATAAGAACAGCATAAATTAATGAACAAAAATAGATTCAGGGACATAGAAGCATCCAACAGACCAACAAACTTCAAAGGGAAGGCAGGGATTTGCGGGGGGGGGGGAGGGTAAGAGATCAACCAAAGGACTTGTGTGCTTGTGTATAAGCAGCATCAATGTACACAGACACTAGGGAGGTGAGGGCATGTGCTGAGGCTTGGGGGTGCCTGGGCAGAGCTCAAAGGGGGAAAAAGGAGTTGTATGTAATATGATATGTAATGCTTTAAACAATAACAAATTTAAAAATAAAAATAAAATGAGGGAAGGAACCAAGATGGCGGCAAAGTTAAACAACTAAACTGCTGCCGCGCACAACAATTTCAGAAATACAACTAAAAGACAAAGCATCTACCACCCAGAACCACAGGAAAGCTGGCTGAATGGTAGATTTACAACTAAGAAGGAAAAAGAAAGAACAAACGCAGAAGGGCTGAGGTACGGAGGCGTGTGAATTGGGCTGGTGGCGGACGACAGGACACGCGGCTTTTTTACCAACCCGAAGGGAGATAAGCTCCCGATCACTCTGAAATCCAGTTTCTGGGGACTCACGAGGGACCCAGACACCTACGGGAGAAGCTGGACTCTCGGCCATCGTGTCGGAAAGTGAGAGTGACTTTCTTGCAGAGTTGCGCCCAGCAATCAGTGTTTACTGCGCTGGAGCACGGGACGCAGGGACTTGGAAACAGGAAAGGCAGAAAAGGCAGACTAGCAGCCATTGCTGTTTGCCACGCCCTAGCCTAGTGATGCCCTGAGACCCCGCCCCGCCCTGAGACCCGCCCCGCACATTCTAAACCCGCCCAGGCTCCAAACAGCAGCTTTTGCATATAAATGGCCTGCCCTGTGGCAGCTTAACCAAATAAACTGCAGCTCCAGTCAGACTGCTCCAAAACCACTCAAGCAAAGAGGAGAAAACTGCAGTTTTTGCTGTAACTCCTGCTGAGTGGCCTCAGACAGTAGCTGACCTGCACCCCATTGGAGATCCAGAAGCTAGTGTATGTAGTGGTCAGTGTGAGATGACACCAGATTTCAACCACTCGCATAAGGGACACATTCAAGAGGCAGACTCAGTGAGCGCCAAAGCCCTACTGGAACAAGTCCTGCCCCATAAGCGTGTCTCCAGCACAGCAATTCTTCCTTTATAGACACAGCGGGTCCTCACAGCCAATTGGCCTGGAGGCCAATTCCTCCCAGTGACACCAACAACAATCAAGACTTAACTACAACAAGGCTGTACACACAGTCTAAAAAGGGGTGCACCAAGAGTGTCCACCTCAGGTAACTGGGAGGCTGACCCTTTGAACCAATAGGACACAATAGGACACAAAGCTACCCCACCACCTCAGGGAAGCAGCTAAAATGAAAATGAGGAGGCAAGGAAACAGATCCCAAACAAAAGAAATGGAGAACAAACGACTGGACATAGAGTTCAAAACCACAGTTATAAGGTTTTTCAAGAATTTCATGGAAAAAGCCAATAAATTTATTGAGACCCTCAAGGATATGAAAAAGGTCCAACTAGAAATGAGACATACACTGACTGAAATAAAAAATATTATACAGAGATCCAACAGCAGACTAGAGGAACGCAAGAATCAAGTCAAAGATTTGGAATACAAAAAGGCAAAGGACACACCTCCAGAAAAGCAAGAAGAGAAGAGAATTCAGAAAGTAGAAGATAGTGTAAGAAGCCTCTGGGACAACTTCAAGCGTACCAGCATCCGAATTTTTGGGGTGCCAGAAGAAGAGAGAGAGCAATACGCTGAAAACCTATTTGAAGAAATAATGACCGAAAACTTCCCCCACCTGGTGAAAGAAATAGACGTACAAGTCATGGAAGCGCACAGAACCCCAAACAAGAGGAATCCAAAGAGGACCACACCAAGACACATCATAATTAAAATTCCGAGGGCAAAAGACAAAAAGAGAATCTTACAAGCAGCAAGAGAAAAACAGTTAGTTACCTACAAGGGAGCACCCATACGATTATCAGCTGATTTCTCAACAGAAACTATGCAGGCCAGACGGGAATGGCAAGAAATATTCAAAGTGATGAATAGCAAGAACCTACAACCAAGATTACTCTACCCAGCAAAGTTATCATTCAGAATTGAAGGTCAGATAAAGAGCTTCACAGATAAGAAAAAGCTAAAGGAATTCATCACCACCAAACCAGTATTACATGAAATGCTGAAAGGTATTATTTAAAAGGAGGAAAAAGAAGAAAAAAGTAAAGATAAAAATTATGAACAACAAATACATACCTATCAACAAGTGAATCTAAAAATCGAGTGAATTAAAAATCTGAAGAACAGAATAGACTGATGAACATAATAGAATCAGGGGCATAGAATGGGAGTGGATTGATAATTCTCAGGGGGAAAGGGGTGTCTGTGTGGGGGGTACGGGAAGAGACTGGACAATATCATACACCTATGAATAAGGATAGCGAGGGGGGGAGGTAAGGTAAGAGGGAAGGGTGGGAACTGGGAGGAGGGGAGATATGGGGGGGGGGAATGGAGAAACAATTGTAATAATCTGAACAATAAAGATTTATTAAAAAAATAAAATATAAATAAAAAATAAAATGAAAAGAACCATGACCTCCTGGTTCATAGGTTGAGGCTCAAACACTGAGCTACATCAGCTACATTATTTTAAAGTTTACGAAAATACATACATATTTTTTTGTTGATCGCATTATCGATGTCTCCCATTTCCCCCTCTGCATATATTCTTTGGTGGATCTCTTGCATTCCTCCCACCTCCTTCCCCTCGGAGATCTCTTAGTCTGCTCCAGTTAGCCAGGCCTCTGGCCCCATCTAGTCCCTCCCCAGGCTTCCCTTGCTGGGCCACAACACCTGTCATTGGATGGGATGCTAGTATTCCCCTGGCGGCTGAGAAAACTACATTACCCAGAAGGCACTGCACTCATGTGGGCGGTGCTAAAGGGCATTTTGGTATCTGCGCATCCGGTAAGGTGGGACTTCCGCCTTCCTCCTCGCGGCGGTCATTGTAACCTCTTAGGTCTTTGTTCACAGAGTCACAGGCTTCAGGGCACCGGACTGAGTAGGAGGAGGCCTGGGAGGCAGCTGCCTGCGGTGCAGGGTGTGTCTGAGGCTCCCGGAGCCCCAACAGACCGAGATCGGGGTCCCCCTGCCTCCCGGACCCTCTCTGCTCACAGCGTTCCCGCAGCCTGACCCCCCGGAACCCTCTAGCCTGTGGGCCGGCGCCGCTCAGGTCCTGCCGCCCAGGTCCCAGCGTCCGGAATGGTGAGTCCCTGGTGGTAACACGTGGGTGATGGGGAAGAGGGTGGAAGGCTGCAGTGCCGCCTTGTGAGGACGTGATGGTGACACTGAGCGGGGAGGATTCGGAAACCCGGGCCTGTTTGGGATCTAAAGGCAACAAAGAGATGAGGTGTGGTTTTGGTGAGGAGTTTTACTTTTATTCTCAGAACTCTGGGGCCATAGATGGTTGTGAAAAAAAAGAGGGACATTTTCTGAGGCAGGATTCTAACTTTCCCTGACATTGCTCAGAGGAAGAACAGACTAGAAGACAGAGGACAGCGGCTGTGGACAGGAAGGGGAAGTCCTGTAAATGATAAGATAATGTTCAAGAGTGAGCACTGGGGACTGAGCCCCGAGATCACACAGGCATCTGGAGGGCACCTGGCCTCCGGGCTGGGCAAGGGCACTGAGCAGCCTGAGCCCAGAGAGCCTGGTGGTTGCCAGGCTCCCAACAGACCATTATCTTTCCACAAATTCCTGAAAATGCAGAATCGATCAGGTGTGCGGGTTTGTGGAGCTTATTTCAGGGCCTCACCCTCTTGTGGCCTCTGAGATAGTAGAGTCCTGGGACTGTCAGCCGCTCTTGTATCCGTGGACCTGGGGACTTTGAACAGACACTGAGCCCATCTCCTAAGGCCAGGAGGAGGGCTTCATGGAGTGGACCTTGTTTTTGGCGACCAGTGTAATCAGTGCGAGGTCCTCCAGACACAGGTTCCAGAATGTGCAAAGGCTTGGAGTAAAGAGGGAGCTGAATCAGGAACCTGCAGGTTTGTTTTTTAAAATACATCTATATATTTATTGATTTTAGATGTAGAAAGGATGGGGAGGGGGGGGAAAGGCGAGAGAGACAGAGCAACAGGGATGAGCAAAAAACAGGGATTGGTTGCCACCTGCACAATCTCTACTGTGGATCCAGCCCACAACCCAGGCATGTGACCTCACACCAGTGCATGGGTCTATGCTCAACCAAATGAGACACATCATCTAGGACAGTATATCACTTTAATACAGGGGATCATGGTCAGGTTGTTAATGGTAGTAGTAGTCAGAAGGGACAGTGTGAGCCTGAGGAATGGCTTTCTTTCTGGGGCCACTGTTTGTGAGAAGGGGGTGTCACAACACAGCTTAGGGACAGAAGTTGTCCTGTAGAGTGTGGGGGAGAGATAATCGTTTAGCAGTGGCCAAAGCCTTTAAAAGGTGAGTGGACCTGAGATTAATTGGAGGCCAAAGAGTAATTCAAACAAGATGAGACTGAGGCTGGTACATATCAACTTTTCTAAACTCTCACCAGGATTTTCTTGTGACTCTTGGTGTGGCCTGGCTGTGGGGAGTTGCAGTCAGTCTTGTGGATTATCTAAGAGGCTTGAGTGGTCATCTGTGAGACTCACTGGGCATGGTGAAGAGGGCCATTGGGGCTGGGACTTGAGTGAAGGTTAAGTGAGAGTTGTTGGCTGTGACTAGTGAAGGGACATCAAGTGCAGCATCACAGGAGGTGGGCTCTGGATATCTGAGATCTGATTGTTGTTCTTAATAGTTGAGGTTGAAGGAAATAAACAGTCATGGAGAGAGGCCTACGTAGCAGGACTCAAGGCTGCCTCTATGAGTGTGGACTATCAGAGTCTGGGTAGTGCTTGATCCTGATTCAATATGGCAACCATCCTCTGACCACACATGCTGAGTAATAAGAAAAAGGCCTGAAGATGAGTATGGGGGCTGGGCCTGTGGAAGTGCAGGTTTGAGAGAGGTGTGGTAGAAAGAGTGATGTGCACTTGGAGAGGGAAGGTGAATTCATGGCCACAACACCATGACATTGACATAGAGTGAATGAAGGAAGAGTCTGTTTCTGGTGGTCCCTGGATGTAACAATAAGGTGAACTTTAGGGTAATTGCCTGTAAAGAGAGGAGTTTGGGTGCTACTTTCTAGGTTAAGAGCTTAGGTGCTATTTAACTAACCACCTGTCTTTTGTTGTTGGTTTTGATGCACTGGTTGAAAGGAATGAGATAGCATTAATCAGTGTTATCCAGGCTTGTAAACCTCCACTGGCATGGGTAAGGAAGAAGGGTAAGAGAGAAATAGATTATGGAGGTGGTGAACTATAATTTTGGAAAAGAAGGTGATTAGGAAATAATGTATCCACACTACGGCATATTTGCATTTCATTTGAAGTTGTACCTCCAGGAATAAAGCTGTGTGAGAGAAGTGTTGTTCAAGGAACTATGTACAGCAGGTAGTACAAAGCAATGGCCTCAGCACATTGGGATTGGGGTCAAGAGGGTGAAGTGTGATGCCATGTGTTTGGCGTCTTATTGCAACAATCTGAGGGACTACAATGCTATTTCCTGAGAAAACAGTATCAAATCACTCACACTCTCTTTATGGCCAACATATCTCTCTAACCTATATATTGACACCCACTGTATTGATAAGAGGCAGTGTGGCGTACATGGGAGGTCCAGAGCTCAGGTATCTTCTATCTGCTCAACTGCCTTAATTGTTGTTGGAAGAAAAATATCAGCAGGAAAATAAGAAGACAGTGGGTTTCATGGGATGAAGGGCTGGTATTTTCTCTGATGTGTAGAGTGAAAAGAGCAGATGTGTGTGGAGGGTGGGTAGTAGGATAGACTTAAAATGTTAGGAGTGACTCTGATCATGAGCTGTACTGTCCCCATTATGACAGGATGTGAACTTTGAGGACGTGGCCATTGCCTTCTCTCAGGAGGAATGGGGGCTCCTTGATGAGGCTCAGAGACTTCTGTACTGCGATGTGATGCTGGAAGTGTTTGCACTTGTGTCATCTGTAGGTAAGACCTTCACATTCTCCCAGTGTCCTGAGGTGATGACCTCTCTTCCTTTATGGCTCAGCCGTAGCTTTCTCTCTCCCACAGGCAGAACATGGTGTCTGCTAATGTCCCCCACTGTCCTGTCAAAAGTGCTGTAGCTGCCAGGGATGAGCTGGATGGGGAGCCCTGAGCAAAGGACTCCACAAACAACCCTAACACCCTAACCTCAAAAAGTACAGGAAGTGTCAGGGAGTCAGGCGTCTTGCAGTGAGCTTAATGGGTCCCAGCTTTCACTTTCTTTTCATGGGAGGCTGACAGTGTCCACATGCATAGCTTCAACTTCTGCCCTCTTTCTCTAGGTAAGGGTTCTTTGTGGCAGCCTGTGCCGTGTTATGGTCTTTACCTACATGAACCATGTGCTGTTTTCCATGGCTTTGAGGATTCAGTTGAGGTTGTCATCAAGAATGTTGTTGAGTTGAGTAAGCAGCTTGATTTGGAGGTGGAGGCTGAGGATGTCACAGAGCTGCTGGCATCTCATGGAGAGGAGCTATCTACCGAGGACCTCACTCAACTGAAACAGCAGTTAATTGAAGAGGAAGACACACCAACCCCAGAGCCCAGGAGATTTACAAGCAAGGAATTAGCGGGGGCCTTTGCCATGATAGAGAATGCCTTGTCAAGGTTTGAGGCTCAGGACCCCAACAGTGACAGGTACACTAAGGTTGCCAGAGGGGTCATGGATAGCCTGCGGTGTTACAAGGAGATTTGGGAGGACAAGAAGAAGGTATCCTTCCAGAGTAGCCTCGAACATTATTTTAAGAAGGTGGAGAGGCCTGCAACAGATTCCGTACCCTCTACCTCATATGCTTCTCCAGACTCACCTGACCCAGGATCTCCAGCACCTTCTGCAGGTTCTGCCTCTCCGGACTCACCTGACCCAGGATCTCCAGCACCTTCTGCAGGTTCTGCCTCTCCGGACTCACCTGACCCAGGATCTCCAGCACCTTCTGCAGGTTCTGCCTCTCCGGACTCACCTGACCCAGTATCACATGCATCTTCTGCAGGTTCTGCCTCTCAAACCTCCTCCCCACAGCAGCCTAGTTTAAGCCTGTCTTTCCCCACTTTGCAACGTCCAGTGTGCAAGGCAACAACAGTAGTAAAGGTAAGGATAATCCAGTATTTACCCTTGTATGTACATATGTGCTTTATGCTTTTTATTATTTATTTACCACAAGTAAAGGTCAGGAATTGTTATTTTTTTCTTTAAATTTTTTTTTACTGTTTCACTTCATTTCTGCTGTGTATGTGTGCCATGTGAGTGACGTAGGTGCTTATTTAGGTGGGTTTTGACTTACAGCGAAAATTGCATTATGTCGCGCCATAGGAACAGATCTCCGACGTAACCCGAAGTCCTACCATGTATATATCAATTACAAGAATGTATAAAATTAATGGAACAAAAAATAGATCTCTCTCACTCTCTCTCTCTGTACACACACACACACACACACACACACACACACACACACACACACACACACACACACACACACACTGGACAGATTATTATGATTTCTGAATGCATAATAATCTGGCCACTCAGTGTGTATATATATAAGACCCCTGGTGCATGAATTCGTTCATGAGTGGGATCCGGCCAGCCTGACCGGGGGGAGGGGATATTGGCAGTTGGCCAGCCTGCCTACTGGTTGATCTCCTGGTCGAGGGGACAAATTACATATTAACCTTTTATTATATAGGATATATACTGAGTTGCCAGATTATTATGCATTCACAGATCATAATTACGAGGCCACTCAGTGTACATATACTACTGGCCCAGTGCATGAATTTCATGCATGGGGCGGGAAGGAATATCCTTCAGCCTGGCCTGCTCCCTCTCCAATCTGGGATCCCCTGAGGGATCAGGCCTAAACCAGCAGTAGGATATCCCTCTTGCAATCCAGGACTCCTGGCTCCTAACTGCTCACCTGCCTGCCTGCCTGATCACCCCTAACCACTCTGCTTGCTGACCTGCTCGCTCCCAACTATCCCGCCCCGCTGGCCTTCTCGCCCTCAACTGGCCCTCCCTGCTGGCCTGCTCACCCCCAACCGCCCCCCCCCCCCCCCCCCAGCCTGCTCACCACCAGCTTCCACCCTTGCTGGCCTACTTGCCCCCAACTGCCCCCCCCACTTCCGCCTGGTCTGCTTGCACCCCCAGCTTCTCCCCTGCTGGCCTGCTTGCTCCCAACTGCCCCCACCCCCTGCCTCCTTGCCCCCAACTGTCCCCCTGCCGACCTGTATGCCCCCAACTATCCCCCTGCCAGCCTGCTTGCCCCCAACTGCCCCCCCCTGCTGGCTTGATCACCTGCAAATGCCCTCCCTTCCAGGCCTGATCACCCCTAACTGCCTCTACCTTAGCCCCGCCACCATGGCTTTGTCTGGAAGGATGTCCGGAATGTCTCCTGGTCTAATTAGCATACTACCTTTTTATTAGTATAGATAGGGGCTTGGTGCATGGGTGATGGCAGGCTGGGCAAAGGGCTGAGGGTCGTTTGGGGATGGTTTACAGGACAGCCAACCCCAGGCTTTATCCAGAAGGATATCCGGAAGGTCTCCCAGTTGAATTAGCATATTACTTTTTTATTACTGTGTGTGTGTGTATACGTGTGTGTGTGTGTGTGTATATATATATATATATATATATATATTATGACTATTTCTCACTCTGAAATCAATATATATGTTTTAATCACCTAGTCAGTCCACACACATCTGAACACCAGCACAGCCTAGGGACCTGTGAGGACAAGCAGCCAAGGTTCTCTTGAGGGCAGAGCATGCAGTGACCCAGAGAACAGTATGGGAGGTGCCCTCTATGTCAGTGTGGCAGGTGGGGAACCCGGGCTGAGTGGCACAATCACACACAGGGAATGATGACATCAGTGTGGTCCCTGGGACTAAAAGCAAAGCGGCCGGACACTAACAATGAGGACAAATGAATGAAAAGGGGCCATTTCTGAGGGAGTCTTTATGATATACTACACTAACAATGACGTAACAAATGAATGAAAACTTTGAGGGAGTCCATCTCTGATGGTGTCTTTATGATATGATATGGGGAATTTTAGGATAATTTCTGACAAGATGGGTATATATCTGTGATGCTACATGACAAGTGTAGAGCTTAGAGGCAATGGGAGATAAATATCGATGTGCCTCCTGCCACCTCCCATTTCCTGTTGAGGGCTGACCCAGTGAACACTAGGAATGAGACAGCATACATCAGTGTCTAACCTGCACTTGAAAATCCCCACCGGCATGATATGGGAAAGGAGAAGAGAGACAAGGGTAGAGAGAGAAATGTATTACAGAGGTGGTGAACTAGAATTTTGGGGAAAGGGGAAAGAAGCTGATTAGAATTTGGGGAAAAACACCCTGTCCTCGTCATGGCTCATTTGTGTTACCAGTGAAGTTGTGCCTCTGGGAATGAAGCTGTGTGAGACAAGTGTGGATCACAGAACTATGGGCAGCAGGTAATGCAGAGTGATGTCCTCAGCAAAGTGGGATTGGAGTCAGAAGTGCAATGCGCATTGTCATGTTGTTTGGTGCCTTGGAGGGACAATTTGGAGGACAACCTGGGTATTGCCTGTCAAGACCAGAGTCAAATCCATCACCTTCCCATTATGTGCAACATCTCCTACCCTATGTTCCTGACACCAACTATTATTGAAAGGGGGCAGTGTGACTCCTATTTGAGGATGAGAGCACAGGTAACTTGTATCTGTTCATCTGCTTTTATTATTGTGGGAAGACAGAGCATCAGTAAGAATATAAGGAGAGATCGACTTTAATGGGACCAAGGGCTGCTTTCTTCTCTGATGTGGGGAGTAGGGGAGCATATGCATGTGAAGGGTGGGTAGTATGGCAAACTTGGAATCTCAAGAAAGAATCTTATCATGGGATGTTCTGTGCCCATTATGACAGGATATGAACTTTGAGGACGTGGCCATTGCCTTCTCTCAGGAGGAGTGGGAGATCCTTGATGAGGCTCAGAGACGTCTGTACTGTGATGTGATGCTGGAAGTGTTTGCACTTGTATCATTCATAGGTAAGACCTTCACATCTTTCCTAGTGTCCTGAGGTGATGCCCACTCTTTATTTATTCTCCAGACTTAGCACTCTCTCTCTCTCAAAACCAGACCATGGGCTCAGCTAATTTCCCCCACTGTCTTGTCAAATGGGCTGTTGCTGCCAGTGCTGAGCTGTGCAAAGAGTCCTGAGCAATAGACTCCATAAACCTCCCTAACACCAGTTGCCTCAGAAACTGCAGGAAGTGTCTGGGTGTCAGCAGTCTTACAGACCACTTAATGGGGGTCCACCTCTTACAGACTGCTCTTCCACTCCAGGGAGGGTGGCTCTATCCAGATCCATGGCTTCCACTTCTGCACCTTTCCTGTCGATTAAGACCCTGTGTCAGTTATCTTCTTGACATACATGAACCAGGGGCTGTTCTTGTAAGACCCTCCAATTATTGTTTGTAATATTACCTCCCCTGGATACTATTGCAAGCCGAATGCTATGGGCAAATGATGACTGCTCACCTGTGTTGTCTTTTCATTGATACTCAGAATATTTAGTTTGTACATACTTCTAGAAAAGGAGGTGCAGGGAGAACCCTGGGTTTCTCCAGGGTGAACGTACAGGATGGTCCTAGAGGATGCTTAGCCCGGCTAAGTGGCAACTGTGGGGAGGAATGACATAAGGATGGTGTTCACATTATACCAGGAACCTGCTCCTGTCCAACAGTGTTTGATGCAGGTTCCAATGGCCACACCTCATTTCTACCTTTCTTTTCCACACTTGACACTTTGCTGACTTGTCATTTCATCGGTGACTTCCTAGCATTGTCTACCTTCGCCTTTGTGTTCTTTTTACATCACCTATTCCTCTGCACTTCTCTTTCTGCAGTATACTACAACATGGACCTATGTAAGGGTTATAAGGAGCACATTCATGCTTAAATACCTCTGAAACACCAGCTACTTGTTTATTGAATTTTACTTGGGATAAGATGTAACCAACCTTCTGCACAGCTTGCCCATGTCACCAGCAGAGAAGATCTCCTGAATGCTGTTAGCAGCAGAATGAGCTGGACAGTCCGCTTCTCTTCCATGTGGTGCTTGCCATGTTTTTGCTCTATTTCTGTTGAAGTCTCTCTTCTTTTGTGATCTTCATTGTCAAGAACTTCACAGTTGCTTCTTATTAGTTCATCTGTCAAGTCTTTTATTTTCAGCCAATTTCATGAGAACCATGTATTATGTGCAACACAGTTTTATAATAGGACTTCCCTCTGTCACCACAGTCAACATTCATTTCTGCATCATTCCTGTTTTCAGGTCCTTGGCATAAAATGGATGATGGGGAGGCCTATTCTGAGCACAGTGTAGCTGTAGGAGATTCTCAGGTCAGGGCTTCCAAGTCAGCTGCCGCCACCCAGAGGACCCATCTGTGTAAGCCGTGCTTCTCAGAGTTAAAAGATATTTTGCACCTAACTGAGTTACAAGTGGCATACTTTGAGAAGAATGAGTTCTTAAGTGATACATGTGTGAGAGACCTGTGTTTCATTGCAAACCCTCACCAACAGCAGAAGGATGCCTGTGGAGAGAAGCCCTGGAAAGAAGATATGGAGAGTGCTTCGCTTGTGACAACTTGCTGGTTCTACTTCTCTGGGGTGCCTGAAGCTAGTACTGAGGTTGGGGTGGACTCCCCAGCAATCACAGGGCTTCTCCAGCACCAGTCCACTCTTAACATCGAGCAGCCACACAGTAACAATGAGATTTCACAGGAATGTCTCGGTGGAAAAAGACATCAGCAGTGGGTTGAATGTGAAACAGCTGCCAGCCAGAAACAGAAAGTTGCTTATCAGAAAGGTCTCTGCTCTGAAGATATGATTAATGAGTCTAATAAATGTGGGAAAGTGTTCAGACAAATCTTTAACCACCTACAACATGGGAGAGTTCACACTGTAGAAAAGCCCTGTGAGTGTATGGATTGTGGGAAGGTCTTCAGTGAAAGCCGTGCTCTCATTAAACACAACAGAGTTCACATTAGAGAAAAGCCATATGAGTGTAGTGAATGTGGGAAGTCCTTCAGTCAAAAGTCTGACTTCACTAGACACCACAGAGTTCACACTGGAGAAAAGCCATATGAGTGTAGTGAATGTGGGAAGCATTTCAATCGAAGGTCTAACCTCATTATACACCACAGAGTTCACACTGGAGAAAAGCCATATGAGTGTGGTGAATGTGGGAAGCATTTCCGTGGAAGGGCTGCCTTCACTAAACACCAAAGAGTTCACACTGGAGAAAAGCCATATGAGTGTAATGAATGTGGGGAAAGTCTACCCTTTCAGTGACACTGGAGGGCTGTCCTCACTGTACACCACAGAGTTCACACTGGAGAAAAGCCATATGAGTGTAATGAATGTGGGAAATCCTTCAATCAAAGGTCTCACCTAACTATACATCACAGAGTTCACACTAGAGAAATGCCATATGAGTGTAGTGAATGTGGGAAGTCCTTCAGTCAAAGGTCTCACCTCACTATACATCACAGAGTTCACACTAGAGAAATGCCATATGAGTGTAGTGAATGTGGGAAGCATTTCAGTCAAAGTTCTCACCTCACTATCCACCACAGAGTTCACACTGGAGAAAAGCCATATGAGTGTAATGAATGTGGTAAGCATTTCAGTCGAAGGTCTTACCTCACTAGACACCACAGAGTTCATACTGGAGAAAAGCCATAAATGTGCAGGGAATGGTTTATTTTTCTCACTTATTATAAGAACACTTAAGGGGCTCTATGAGACCCTTTACATGAATGTAAACCCCTGTTATGGGAACTTACACTCTGCTAGATTCCTCATAAATCTGAGGTACAAGTGAGACTTGAAGGAGCTGCATTGTACTTGCTAACATGCCCAGACCTACGACCCAAATAATGTCACTGTCTCTTTGTCTCTGAAGAGATTTCACCTCTAACACCTGACTCACCTGAGGAGTGTGCATCGGTCACCACCCCTTGGGTGCTCAGGGGAATGTATTCTGTGTTCTCACTTCTGCTGGAAGTAATTATGGTTCCTCCAAGCTCTTGGCAGTATCTTCATTCATTTCTCTGTGACGAGAAAATGGACCTGACCCAGGATTCATCCCGAGCACCCCTTCTCAGCTAAGAAGTGCCACCTCTTTCAGGGACATAGTGGTACTCACATTATGCTTTGATAAATGGGGGGGGGGGGGGATTCTTTATTCACCAACCTGCAAACCCCTTGTTCTCCTGTGCTCTAGTTTAGAATCTTTTTAAAGGTATTTTTACATTTGTATCTTTAATTTTGGTTTTATTCACTGCCACAGATGATTTGCAAACTCAAATGTGATCTTTCAGAATGAAGAGATAAATAGATACTGTGTTTATCCAAAAGTATATGTGGTTTGAAAGGGACAACATAATGTCCGGAAATCACTTTCTGTCCAATATTGGCTTATTACTTATTGCGGCCCGTGGCCTTAAAAGAAAGGCCACGTGACTTTGTGCATTTAATTTTCAGCCTAGTGCCTCGTATTATTGGTGAGGGCAAAGGTCAGTCTGAAGATGAGACCTATGATCTGCTTCTGTGACCAATATGAATCATGTTCTCTGTTCACAGTATGTACTACATAAGCCTCAGCAATGTTTAGGGAACCTGCTCTCCATGTACTGCAAAGGAGACATGTGCCAGGAAGTATGACATTTCATAGGTTGTTGTAATTTGTGGAAAGACTCTGAGGTGGAACCACAATTAGGACAGAAACACTGTTTCAATAGTGAGTGGGGAAGCCTGCAATAAATTAGGTGATAAGTGCCTCTTCTGAACATAAGGCCACAGATGTTCTGGGGCCTGTGGCTTGTGTTGCCTTTTTGTGCAGACATTCTCAGGACCTCCAAAGCTGTTCCGTGTAGCTGACGTCATTGGCAGAATAATCTAATGGTGTTGTGTATTCCTGGCCCCTCTAGGGTGTTCACATAATGTAGTTGCTCAACAGGCAAGAAGGCAAAGGTAGAGGAAGGATAACCCTGCAATCTGTCCCAGGATGTCTTTTGTATGTAGTCAGCATTCCTATTGAATTTGATGGCAATAGTTTTTTTTTTTTTGATGATATACTTTTATGATTTCAGAGAGAGAGAAAGGGAGAGAGATTAATGAGAGAGAATCATTGATCAGCTGCCTCCTGCATGCCCAACTCTGGGGATCCAGCCCGCAACCTGGGCATGTGCCCTGACCTGGAATCAAACCAGTGGCTTTCCGTTAATGTGATCACGCCCAACAAAATGAGGCACAGTGGCCATGGAGAGTTTATATTTTGTGTTCTTCTTTATTAATTATTGTATTATTTTCACTAGCAATCAACGTTAAACCTACTTTGCCACACCCTGTATTTACCTCCAGTCCTTTGGTAATCTTTCTGCCTCCCAGCCCCCCATGCAGGCATTGATTTACCTTCCTGTACAAGAGAATAGTTCATATTTTTCATAATTTTATTGGTATTAAAAGGTGTATTTTCTTTAAGAAACACTGGCTTCCTTTGTGCTACACAGATATTTTGAGATTCGACACTAATGTTTATGTAAATATTTATTTCCAGGAAATATTGTATTCTCACTAACTATTGAGCTGCCTATGGTTTCAGTTATTTCTTTGTTTGGGGTTTTATAAATAAAACAGTTGGGAATCTTGTGTTGAGTTCTTTCTACAGGTGTATGTCTTACTTACCAAACTGTTCCAGTGTCAGTGAATGTGTTATATTTTAACATCTGGGGAACTGTGATCTAAAATGGTCAATCACTTTGCCTCCCGACCCATGCACAGTAATGAAAATTCCATTTTTCTGCAACCCTGCCAGCACATGTGAAGGTTAATCTTTTTAAATACTAGCCTTATCAGCGAGTATTGTTTACTTGTTTTCATTCCGTTTCTGTACAAATGTTTGATGGTGACCATTTCTTACGCATTTCTTTACATTCTCTTTATCTCCTTTGTTAAAATGTCTGCTCTGGATTTTTGTCTACTTTAAACTTAATTTATCCTCCTAACCAATAGGAGGATAGTGGCAGCCTCTAAGACAGGCGTCCTCAAAATACGGCCTGTGGGCCACATGGGGGTGTTTTTGCCGTTTTGTTTTTTTACTTCAAAATAAGATTTGTGTAGTGTGTATAAGAATTTGTTCATATTTTTGTTAAAGTGTAGTCTGGCCCTCCAACGGTCTGAGGGACAGTAAACTGGCCCCTTGTTTAAAAAGTTTGAGGACCCCTGCTCTAAGACATATGTTTGAATTTCACTCATTCCTCAATGACTCTAGTGACTTCTTTGCCTTAAGGAATTCTTGCTTTTGAATTCTAAAGACAATATACTTTTTCTCAATGTTTACCCTATGTACTATTTATAGCCCATTGTACCATACACTTCAAAGTTTAATCTGCATTGTTAACATCGTCCACCAGTGTTCTTTACGTCTAAGCATTTAATAATACATAAAGTGAAGTCTAGGTTAGCAGTAGTTGACAATTTCACCACATTCAAACTGTCAAAATGATGGCATTGTACATGGACATAAGCTATTTCAGTAGTACATCATTATATTTTACTAGTGACCAGGTACATGGATGCGTGCACATTGAAATTAAATTAATCCGAAAGTGTGTGGTAGGGAGGGACTTGGTGAGATCGGCCCCACACTCCCTATTGCCAACCTCTCACAGTCCCTCCTTTGGCCGGTGGTGCTGAGGCTTGAAGGGCATCTGTGTAATGCGTGGGGTCCCTCAGCCACTGGTTTGATTCCAGGGCAGGGCACATGCCTTCCTGAATCCCCTGGAGTGCTCCTGCAGGAGGTAGATGATTGCTGTTTCTCCGCCTCTCCCTTTCAAAACGAGGGCCGGGCCTGTGGACATTGGGCTGAAACATGCTCTCCTCCATCCCCCGAGGTGTCCTGGACTTTGAGAGGGCAGTTCTTGGGTGACACAACCCAGAATCAGGCTCCCTCCTCTCTGGTTCTGGGGTGCGTTACCTGTGAACCACTACTGTCAGGTAACCACAACTCACTGGGCAGCTCCTGTGTTGAGCGTCTGCACCCTGGTGGTCAATGCCGGTCATAGCTACCTGTCAGATAGTTGGGCGGTTGCTTAGCCTTTCATATCAATAGATTTTTAGCATACTGATACAGTAGCAATGAATGTGCTCAAGAACATTCATAATTAAACAGCTGAATAATTGGAAACGTAAGATTTAAACAGTTTTTAAAGTTTGATATATGTGTAATTGATTTAAAACAAGCTTTAATATGTATATATATATACATATATATGTATATATATATATAGAGAGAGAGAGAGAGAGAGAAGCCCAGTGTATGAATTCGTGCATGCATCATCATCTTCTTCTCTTTTCCCTTCTTTATCATCCTTCCCCGATGCCACTTGCTGAACCACACCACCTTTATTCACCAATGTCATTGGCTGGGATGCTAGCCCTCCACTTGGCATTTGAGAAAACTACATTACCCAGAAAGGAATGCGACCACGTAGGCAGAGCTAAAGGACACTGTCAGTGCATCTGGTTAGGGTGGGACTTCCGCCTTCCTCCTGCTACCAGGTATTTTGACCTCTTCAGTTTCTTCCAGGACTCAGGCTTCAGCCCACTCCTGGTGAGTAGGAGAGGCCTAGGAGGCAGTGTCCTTGCTGTGCCGGGTGTGTCTGAGGCTTGTTAGGTACCATCAGGCCGGGTTGGGCCTCCGAGCCTCCCAGACTCCTCTCTGCTTACAGTGTTCTTTCAACTTGACCCCACTGAACCCTGCAGCACTAGGGGAGGGGAGGTCTGAGTATCTGAGATCTGTCTGTGGTTCTTCATAGGTTAGATTTAAGGGAAAAACAGTCATGGAGAGAGGCCTTCAGAGCAGGACTCAAGGCTGCCTCTATGAGTCTAGACTGTCAAGAGTCTGGGCAGTACTTGATCCTGTTTGAATTTGGCAAGCATTTTCTAGACCATACATGCTGAATAATAAGTAAGAGGGTGAGGAGATGATTACAGGGGGCGGGACTACAGTGCAGGTGTGAGAGAGGTGTGGCAGAAATAGTGATAAGCACTTGGAGAGGGAGTGTGACTTCATGGGCAGGGCACCTTGACATTGACATAAAAGTGAAAGTAGGGAGAGTCCATTTCTGGTGGAGTCTGGATGACAAAATAAGGGTAATTTTTGGATAATGCCTGGAAAGGGTGATGTTTTGGTGCTACCTGCCATGTTCAGGGCTTGGATGACATTTATGTACACACCTGCCTTTTGTAGTTGGGGGTGACACACTGATGATTAGGAATAAGAGTATACATCAGTGTTCCCCAGGCTTGAAATTCTCCATGGGCATGAGTAAGGGAGAAGGGTAAGAGAGAAATGGATTATGGAGATGGTAATGTATAAATTTGGAAAATAAGGTGATTAAGAAACAACCTGTCCTCGCCAATGCAAATTTGTGTTACCTTTGAAGGTGTGCCTCTGGGAAAGAAGCTGTGTGAGAGAAGTGTTGTTCAAACTATGTGCAGCAGGTAATACAAAACTATGGCCTCAGCATTCTGGGATTGTGGTTGTATGGGTGAAGTTTGACGCAATGTATTTGGTGTCTTTTAGGAACAATCTGAGGGACTACACAGGTATTGCCTGATAAGACCAGTATCAAATCACTCACACTCCCTCTATGGCCGACATCTCTTCCTACCCTATGTTCTTGACACCCACTCTACTGTCAAGAGGAAGTGTGGCATACATGTGAATCCCAGAGGTCAGTTATCTTCTATCTGCTCAACTGCCTTTATTGTGGGAAGACAAAATATCAATAGAAATATAACATGACAGTGACTTTCATGGGATGAAGCCCTGGTATCTTCTCTGGTGTGTGGAGTGGAGAGAGCAGATTGATGTGGAGGGTGGCAATATGACAGAGTTGGAACCTTAGGAGTGAATCTGATTGTGGGCTGTACTGTCCCCATTATGACGGTATATGAACGTTGAGGATGTGGCCATTTTCTTCTCTCAGGAGGAATGGGGGCTCCTTGATAAGCATCAGAGACTTCCCTATTGTGATGTGATGCTTGAAGTGTTTGCATTTGTATCATCTGTAGGTAAGACCTTCACATTATCCCAATGTCCTGGCATGATGTTCTCTCTTCCTTTATTCCTCTGATGTAGCTTTCACTCTTCTACACCCAGACCATGGGCTCTGCTCATTTCCCCACTGTCCTGTCAAGTGTGCTGTGGCTGCCATGGTTGAGGTCTGTGGAGAGCCCTGAGCGAAGGACTCCACAAACGTTGCCTCAGACAGTGCAGGATGTATCTGGGAGTCAGGAGTCTTACAGACAGCTTGATGGGTCCCACCTGCTATTCCTCTCCCTGGCAGGGTGACTATGTCCAGATCCATGGCTTCCATTTCTACCTCATTCCTCTAGGCAAAGGTCCTTGGTGACTGCCTGTGCCAGGTTATGGTCTTTACTTACATGAACCTTGAGCTGTTCTTAAAGATCACACTTCTGTTGTTTGTAATATTATCTTCCTTAAATACGATTGCAAGCAGAATCGGTCTAGACCAGTGCTGGCTGCCCATCTCTTTCATATTTCATTAATACTTGGAATATTTCTGTTGTACATACTTGTAGAGAGGAATATGCAGGATAAACCCTGATTTTTTTTGCAGGGTGAACATGCAGGATGGTCTCAGAAGAGGCCTGGCCCTGTCGAGTTCCAAATGTGGGCTAGATATGGTATAAGGGTGGTGTTTAGATAATACCAAGCACCTGCTCATTTCCCACATTGTTTAGGTGCAAGTACCATGGGCAACAGCACATTTCTACCTTTTCTCTGCCATACTTGACACTGTGCTGACTTGTCAATTCACCTGTGACCTCCTGGCCTTTGACTACCTTCACCTGTGTGGCCTTTTTGCAACACCTGTTCCCCTGCATTGCTCCTTCTTCAGTATTCTCTAAAATTGACCTGCACATGTGTTATGAGATGTACATACGAACTTAAATAGTTCTTTAACACCAGCTACTAATGTATTGAATACCAGAGACCTGGCGCATAAAATTTGTTCATGGCGTCCCTAGGCCTGGCCAGCAATCAGGGTCAATCAGAATCCCTGCCTCCCCACCTCCTCCATCCCTCACTGCACACATACTGCCATGGCATGGTTTCCCCCACCTGCCCGCCTCCTCCTTCCCACGCTCCCTCAGCGCCCTGCTGCTGCCATTGGTCACCCATCATGTTCCGCACCATCCCCTGGTGGTCAGCACATGTCATTGCGAGCGATTGTTTTTCTGGTTGAACTCCCGAGGGGACACTTTGCATATTACCCTTGTGTATGTATATATAGAGATAGAGATAGAGATAGAGATAGAGATAGAGATAGATATGTGTACACAGAGTGAGAGAGAAAGAGAGTCAGAGAGAGAGAGATTACTGGCAATGAGACATAATCATATTTCAGAACTGCTTTCCTTGTCACCAGCAGACAAACGATGCTGAACACTCTTAGCAGAAGAATAAGCTGACAATCCTGCTTCTCTTCCATGTGGTGCTTGCCATGTGTGTGTCATTTCATTTGAGGTCTTCCGTGTTTTGTTTTCTTCAGTAGCCTGACCTTTATGAAGTGAATTATAAGTGTAAAAAATGTTGGAAATCTTTTAGACAAATCTTTAACCTCATTCATCATAGAAGAGTTTACACTGTAGAAAAGCCATAGGATTGTAGTGGTCATGGGATGTCCGTCATCCTGAGGTCCAAATTCATTCAACAACACAAAGTCCACAATGGAGAAAAGCTGTATGAGCGTCGTGATTGCAGGATGTCTTTCAATCAAAGCAGTACCATCACTCCACACCAGAGAGTTCACACTGGTTAGAACCTTAGGAGTGTAGTGAATGTGGGAAAGCTTTTACCCACAATAATCCCCTCCTTATCCACAGGAGAGTTCACACTGGAGAAAAACCATAAGCATAATGACTGTGGGAAGTCATTTACACACAGGTTTACCCTCATTCAACACCACAGAGTTCACAGTGGAGAAAAGCCCTAAGAGTGTAGTGACTGTAGGAAGTCCTTTAGGCAACGCAGTAACTTCACTCAATACCAGAGAGTTCACAGTGGTGCAAAACCTTATGAGTGTAGTGAATGTGGGAAATCTTTTACCTGCAATAATCACCTCCTTATCCACAAGGGAGTTCACATTGGAGAAAAGCTATATGCGTGTACTAATTATGGGAAGTTTGTAATCTTTATTAATATCTGTGGTGTAAATGCTCTCATCCTTGTGAGGTTCAAACAGCCAAAATGATGATTTTGAACATGGACATGATAATATAATTCAGTAGTACATCATTATATTTTATTTTCAATATGCTGATTCAGAAGCCCCAAATATGTTCAAAACTTTTCACAATAAAACAGTAAAATTATTGGGAAGCATCAAGATTAAACCTTTTCTAAAGATTGATTTAAGTAGAATTCATTTAAAATGGACATTAAAAAAAATACATTTTGGTGTTTCCCTGCATGCCTGCAGTGCTGATACCAAGTTCCTACTGACCTTATCAGAGCTTCATTCTCAGCCTATAAAATAATTGACGCAATAATACAGTCTGACAGTGATATAGCTTGCTTTAAATATTTCCTTGGAAAAAAGACACTTTTGAAATCTCATGAATGCTATTCTAGCCTTCCACCACTATCTAAGTCATCATGATGGTTTTGGTATCTATCAATTCTCAGGTACATTATTGGGTTGTTACTTAAAATGTCACATACGTGTGACCAAGGCCAAACAGCTAATTGGGTCAGCGAATAATTTCAATAACGGAAGGTTGCAAGTTCCAACCCTGGTCACATCAATTACAAGAGTTAATCAAACAATGTATAAAATTAATGGAACAAAAAATAGATGCCTCCCCCCCCCCCCCCCCCCCCCCCCTCTCTCTCTCTCTCTCTCTCTCTCTCTCTCTCTCTCTCTCCAGACAGTCCTCTTGTTACTTCGGACTCGACATACGTCGTTTTGTGGTTACGTCGCCATCTGCAATTTATTTATATAAAAATAAAGTTCTGTCATTCGATGTAAGGCGTTTGCCCGAAGTTCACCCGGGAACTAGTTGGCCAGCGGAGTGGATGAATAAGTCATCACGCGGCGCTATACAAGGAAGACGCTGTCATTTAGTCGCCGTTTATAAGCCATTTTGGATTGTGCTTCATTCCCTCTCTTTTGTTTGTATGATTATTTTGAACAATTTTCCCCCTTCCTTATGGCTGCTAAGCATAAGACAGATTCTTCTGATGGCAGTGCTACAAAAAGAAGGAAAGCCATGACAATGGAAGTGAAAGTAGACATAATAAGACACTCGGAAAAGGACGAAACACCTACAAACATCGACTGGTTGCTTGGCCAAAGTCCTACAACTGTCTCAACAATCATCAAGGATCAAAAGCATGTGAAAGGATCTGCTCCTATGAAATCAACTGTGGTTACAGAGCAGCGTAGTGGTCTCATTATTGAGATTGAAAGGTTATTAGTGCTTTGGCTGGATGAGCAGTATCAATGGCGTATCCCAGTTAGCCAGATGTTGATTCAGGAGAAGGCTAAAAGATTGTTTGAGGCCTTGAAAAAAGAAAAGGGGGAAGGGAAGGAACCAATATGGCGGCAAAATTAAACAACTGAACTGCCACCACGCACAACAATTTCAAAAATACAACTAAAAGACAAAGCGTCTACCACTCAGAACCACAGGAAAGTTGGCTGAATGGTAGATTTACAACTAAGAAGGAAAAAGAAAGGAGAACAAATGCGGAAGGGCTGAGGTGCGGAGGCGCGTGAATTGGGCGGGTGGCGGGCGACGGGACGCGAGGCTTTTTTTCCAACCCGAAGGGAGATAAGCTCCCAATCACTCTGAAACCCAGTTTCTGGGGACGCGCGGGGACCCAGACACCTACGGGGAGAAGCTGGACTCTCGGCCATCGTGTCGGAAAGTGAGAGTGACTTTCTTGCAGAGTTGCGCCCAGCAATCAGTGTTTACTGCGCTGGAGCACGGGACGCAGGGACTTGGAAACGGGAAAGGCAGAAAAGGCAGACTAGCAGCCATTGCTGTTTGCCACGCCCCAGCCTAGTGACGCCCTGATACCCCGCCCCGCCCTGAGACCCACCCCGCACAGTCTACAAACCCGCCCAGGCTCCAAACAGCAGCTTTTCTACATAATAAAATGGTAATATGCAAATTGACCGTACCTCTGCTATGCCCGCGATTAGGCCGGGAGGCACAGGGGGGCAGGACTTGGGGTGGCCGGGGTAGCCGATTGGGCCAGTCAGAGGAGCGGGGGGCGGGGACTCGCGATCGGCCGCCGCGCTGCTGAGCAGGGACCAAATGGGGCCGGCACGAGCTCAGTGTCTGCACCATAGCTGTGCTGTGGCCCAGCGGGCCATGCGGTGGGAGTAAACGGGCCTCCGGGGCCGCGCGCACAAGCCCCTGCCCCGGCCGGCCGTGCGGTGGGACTTAAAGGGCCCCCCGGCGCCGCGCGCACACGCCCCCGCCCCGGCCGGCCGTGCGGCTGGAATGAACAGCCCCCCGGCGCCACGTGCACACGCCCCCGCCCCGGCCATGCGGTGGAACTTAAAGGGCCCCCCGGCGCCGTGCAGCGGTACTTAAAGGGCCCCCTGGCGCCACGCGCACACGCTCCCGCCCCGGCCGGCCGTGTGGCAGGAGTGAATGGGGCCCCCCCGGTGCCACGCTCACACGCCTCCATCCCAGCCGGCCGTGCGGCGGGAGTGAACGCCCCCCCCCCCCCCGGCACCGCGCGCACACGACCCCGCCCCGGCCTGCCATGCGGCGGGAGTGAACGGGCCTTTGGGGCCCGGAGCTCAGCATCCGCGCGTCAGGGGAGGAACCAGAAAAATGGATCTTTCCAGTTCCTGATGGTGACAGCCCTATGGGTGCTGGGGTCCTCCACCTGCAGCCCCCAGTCGCAACCCATCAGCCCCAGTCGCAGACTGGAAGCCCCCTGCCAGCAATCCAGACGGGACCAGTGTGGCGCTGTGGTGGTGGGTGTCGGCGGGCATGCTACAGACATCAAATCACTGCCACCGAGGCCATCCCCCCACACACACTTGCAAGTAGTATGGTCCAAGGGGGTGACTCCTAAGGCAAGGCTCCCATGGCAGCTGATGCTCACCATGCCAGATGAGGAAGCCAGACCTGAAAACCCAAGCCCCCAAGTACCCGAACTGCAGGGCGTCGTGGGCCTGGCCCTGAGGAGGCCCCAGGACAAGCATTTTCCCAGAGGCTGTGCAGGAAGGGAGGAACCTCTGGCTAGAGGCCAGGGTGAGGGATGCTGGCATCTTTGCAGGCCAAGACAGGGCTGAGGGACACCGCCCCTGCACCCCCGTGCATGAATTTCGTGCACCGGGCCTCTAGTTTGCATATAAATGGCCTGCCCTGTGGCAGGTTAACCAAATAAACTTCAGCTCCAGTCAGACTGCTCCAAAACCACTCAAGCAAAGAGGAGAAAACTGCTGTTTTTGCTGTAACTCCTCAGACAGTAGCTGACCTGCACCCCATTGGAGATCCAGAAACGAGGGCATCTAGTGGTCGGTGTGAGATGACACCAGATTTCAACCACTCGCATAAGGGACACATTCAAGAGGCAGACTCAGTGAGCACCAAAGCCCTACTGCAACAAGTCCTGGCCCATAAACGTGTCTCCAGCACAGCAATTCTTCCTTTATAGACACAGCGGGTCCTCACAGCCAATTGGCCTGGAGGTCAATTCCTCCCAGTGACACCAACAACAATCAAGTCTTAACTACAACAAGGCTGTACACACAATCTAAAAAGGGGTACACCAAGAGCGCCCACCTCAGGTAACTGGGAGGCTGACCCGTTGAACCAATAGGACACAATAGGACACAAAACCCTACCAACTCAGGGAAAGCAGCAAAAATGAAAATGAGGAGGCAAAGAAACAGATCCCAAACAAAAGAAATGGAGGAGAACAAACGACTGGACATAGAGTTCAAAACCACAGTTATAAGGTTTTTCAAGAATTTCATGGAAAAAGCTGATAAATTTAATGAGACCCTCGAGGATATGATAAAGGTCCAACTAGAAATGAAACGTACACTGACTGAAATAAAAAATATTATACAGAGACCCAATAGCATACTAGAGTAATGCAAGAATCAAGTCAATGATTTGGAGTACAAAGAGGCAAAGGACACGCCTCCAGAAAAGCAAGAAGAGAAGAGAATTCAGGAAGTAGAAGATAGTGTAAGAAGCCTCTGGGACAACTTCAAGCGTACAAGCATCCGAATTTTTGGGGTGCCAGAACAAGAGAGAGAGCAAGACACTGAAAACCTATTTGAAGAAATAATGACTGAAAACTTCCCCCACCTGGTAAAAGAAATAGACTTACAAGTCCAGGAAGCGCACAGAACCGCAAACAAAAGGAATCCAATGAGGACCACACCAAGACACATCATAATTAAAATGCCAAGGGCAAAAGACAAAGAGAGAATCTTACAAGCAGCAAGAGAAAAACAGTTAGTTACTTACAAGGGAACACCCATACGATTATCAGCTGATTTCTCAACAGAAACTATGCAGGCCAGATGGGAATGGCAAGAAATATTCAAAGTGATGAATAGCAAGAACCTACAACCAAGACTACCCAGCAAAGTTATCATTCAGAATTGAAGGGCAGATAAAGAGCTTCACAGATAAGAAAAAGCTAAAGGAATTCATCACCACCAAACCAGTATTACATGAAATGCTGAAAGGTATTATTTAAAAGGAGGAAAAAGAAAAAAGTAAAGATAAAAATTATGAACAACAAATACATACCTATCAACAAGTGAATCTAAAAATCGAGTGAATTAAAAATCTGAAGAACAGAATAGACTGATGAACATAATAGAATCAGGGGCATAGAATGGGAGTGGATTGATAATTCTCAGGGGAAGGGGGTGTCTGTGTGGGGGTTACTGGAAGAGACTGGACAATATCATACACCTAAGGATAAGGATAGTGAGGCGGGGAGGTAAGGGCAGAGGGAAGGGTGGGAACTGAGAGGAGGGGAGATATGGGGGGGGGGGAGAAACAATTGTAATAATCTGAATAATAAAGATTTATTCAAAAATAATAAAAAAATAAAATAAAAAAGAAAAGGGGGAAGGGAATGAAAGTGAAGAGTTTGTGGCTGGCAAAGGTTGGTTTATGCGTTTTAAGGCTCATGCTAATTTGCATAATCATAAGCTGCCAGGGGAAGCTGCTAGTGATGATGCTAAAGGAGCAGGTGATATTCCTAGTGCGTTGGCTGAGATAATTAGGAGGGGGGTTACTGTGATAAACAAGTGTTTAATGTGCATGAGACAGGCTTGTTCTGGAAGCATATGCCTACACGTAAGTACATTCGCAATGAGGAGAAGACAGCATCAGGCCATAAAGTCAGCAAGGAGAGATTGACTTTGCTACTTGGGGCGAATGCTGCTGGTGACTTCAAGCTGAAGCCCTTGGTGTGTCTGGCTGAGAATCCAAGGGCAATCAAGGGCATATGGAAGGGTCTACTACCTGTCATCTGGAAATCTAACAAGAAGGCATGGGTGACACTTAGCGTATTTGAGGACTCGTTCACCAACCATTTCGTGCCAGAAGTCAAGGACTACTGTGCTTCAAGGGGGCTTCCCTTTAAGGTGTTGCTAGTGCTGGACAATGCCCCTTGTCACCCTGCCGATTTGAATGACATTCATCCAAATGTCAAGGTGGTTAACCTTCCACCTAACACCACATCCCTTTTACAGCCTATGGACCAAGGTGTCATAGCCTTTTTCAAGGCCTACTACCTCCGAAGGACATTTGCTATGGCTTTTAGGGCAAAGGAGAAGGATAAAGAGTTGACTCTTAATGACTTTTGGAAATCATACAATGTTCTTGCTGCTGTAGAAAACATTTCTGATTCTTGGTATGAAGTTAAGCAGACGAACTTGAATAGTGTTTGGAAAAAATTGTGTCCCCAGTTTGTGAACAATTTCCATGGCTTTGAGGATTCAGTTGAGGTTGTCATTAAGAATGTTGTTGAGTTCAGTAAGCAGCTTGATTTGGAGGTGGAGGCTGAGGATGTCACAGAGCTGCTGGCATCTCATGGAGAGGAGCTATCTGCTGAGGACGTCACTCAACTGAAACAGTTCATTGAAGGGGAAGACACACCAACCCCAGGGCCTAGGAGATTTACAAGCAAGGAATTAGCAGGGGCCTTTGCCATGATAGAGGATGCCTTGGCAAGGTTTGAGGCTCAGGACCCCAACAGTGACAGGTACACTAAGGTTGCCAGAGGGGTCATGGACAGCCTGCGGTGTTACAAGGAGATTTGGGAGGAGAAGAAAAAGGTATCCTTCCAGACTAGCCAGGGACGATATTTTAAGAAGGTGGAGAGTCCTGCAACAGATCCCGTACCCTATACCTCATATGCTTCTCCAGACTCACCTCACCCAGGATCTGCAGCACCTTCTGCAGGTTCTGCTTCTCCAGACTCACCTGACCCAGTCTCTCCAGCAACTTCTGCAGGTTCTGCTTCTCCAGACTCACCTGACCCAGTATCTCCAGCACCTTCTGCAGGTTCTGCTTCTCCAGACTCACCTGACCCAGGATCTCCAGCACCTTTTGCAGGTTCTGCTTCTCCAGACTCACCTGACCCAGGCTCTCCAGCACCTTCTGCAGGTTCTGCCTCTCTGGACTCACCTGGCCCAGGATCTCCAGCACCTTCTGCAGGTTCTGCCTCTCCGGACTCACCTGACCCAGTATCTTCAGCACCTTCTGAAGGTTCTCCCTCTCCAGACTCACCTGACCCAGGATCTCCAGCACCTCCTGTAGGTTCTACCTCTCCAGACTCACCTGACCCAATATCACATGCATCTTCTACAGGTTCTGCCTCTCAAACCTCCTCCCCGCAGCAGCCTAGTGTAAGCTTGTCTTTCCCCACTTTGCAACGTCCAGTGTGCAAGCCAATAACAGTAGTAAAGGTAAGGATAATCCAGTATTTACCCTTATATGTGCATATGTGCTTTATGCTTTTTATTATTTATTTACCACAAGTAAAGGTCAAGAATTGTTATTTTTCTTTTAATTTTTTTTTACTGTTTCACTTCATTTCTGCTGTGTATGTGTGCCATGTGAGTGATGTAGGTGCTTATGTAGGTAGGTTTTGACCTACAGTGAAAATTTCATTTTGTCACGCCATAGAAACAGATCTCCGACGTAACCCGAAGTCCTACTATATATATATCAATTACTAGAATGTATAAAATTAATGGAACAAAAAATAGATCTCTATTTCTCTCTCTCTGCACACACACACACACACACACACACACACACACACACACAGTGGACAGATTATTATGATCTCTGAATTAATAATCTGGCCATTCAGTGGGTATATATATAAGAGCCCTAGTGCATGAATTCGTTCATGGGTAGGATCCGGCCAGCCTGACCAGGGGGAGGGGACATGGGCAGTTGTCCAGCATGCATGCTGGTTGAACTCCTTGTTGAGGCAAAAATTTGCATATTAACATTTTATTATATAGGATATATACTGAGTGGCCAGATTATTATGCATTCAGAGATGAAAATTACCAGGCCACTAAGTGTATATATACTATTGGCACAGTGCATGAATTTCGTGCATGGGGCGGGGAAGGAATATCCATCATCCTGGACTGCACCCTCTCCAATCTGGGATCCCCTGTGGGATCAGGCCTAAACCAACAGTAGGATATCCCTCTTGCAATCTAGGACCCCTGGCTCCTAACTGCTCACCTGCCTGCCTGCCTCATCGCCCCTAACCACTGTGCTTGCTGACCGACTCGCTCCCAACTATCCCGCCACACTGGCTCGCCCTCAACTGGCCCACCCTGCTGGCCTATGCACCCCCAACCCCCCCCCCCCCCCCACCAGCCTGCTCATCACCAGCTTCCACCCCTGCTGGCCTGCTTGCCCCCAACTGCAACCCCCCCGCCACCCGCCAGTCTGCTCCCCCCCAGCTCCCCCCCCTGCTGGCCTGATTGCCCCCAAATGCCCCCTCCTGGACTGCTTGCCCCCAACTGTCCCCTGCCGACCTGTATGCCCCCAACTGTCCCCCTGCCAGCCTGCTTGCCCCAAATGCCCCCGCCGCCAGCCAACTGGCCCCCCCTGCTGGCCTGATCACCTGCAAATGCCCTCCCTTCCTGGCCTGATCACCCCTAACCGCCTCTGCCTTAGCCCTGCCACCATGGCTTTGTCTGGAAGGATGTCCGGAAAGTCTCCTGGTCTAATTAGCATACTACCTTTTTATTAGTATAGATAGGGGCTTGGTGCATGGGTGAGGGCCGGCTGGGCAAAGGGCTGAGGGTCGTTTGGGGATGGTTTACAGTACAGCCAAGCCCCAGGCTTTATCCAGAAGGATATCCGGAAGGTCGCCCAGTTGAATTAGCGTATTACTTCTCTATTAGTGTGCATATATATAGTATATCCCTATTTCTCTCTCTCTTTGAAATCAGTATATATGTTTTAATCACCTAGTCAGTCCACACACATCTGAACACCAGCACTAGCCTAGGGACCTGTGAGGACAAGCAGCCAAGGTTCTCTTGAGGGCAGAGCATGCAGTGACCCAGAGAACAGTATGGGAGGGGCCCTCTATGTCAGTGTGGCAGGTGGGGAACCCGGGCTGAGCTGCACAATCACACACAGGGGATGATGACATCAGTGTGGTCCCTGGGACTAAAAGCAAGGCGGCCGGACACTAACAATGACGTGCAAATGAATGAAAAGGGAGTCCATCTCTGATGGTGTCTTTATGATACGATATGGGGAATTTTAGGATAATTTCTAACAAGATGGGTTGCTGTGATGCTACATGACAAGTGTAGAGCTTAGAGGCCATATATGTGCCCACCTGCCATTTCTTGTTGAGGGGCTGACCCAGTGAACACTAGGAATGAGATAGCATATATCAGTGTCACCTGCACTTGAAAATCCCCACCGGCATGGGGAAAGGAGAAGAGAGAAGGGTGAGAGAGAAATGTATTACAGAGGTGGTGAGCTAGAATTTGGGGAAAGAAACTGATTAGAAAACTCTCTGCCCTCTTCATGGCTTATTTGTGTTACCAGTGAAGTTGTGCCTTTGGGAATGAAGCTGTGTGAGACAAGTGTGGATCAAAGAACTATGGGCCGCAGGTAATGCAGAGTGATGGCCTCAGCAAACTGGGATTGGAGTCAGAAGTGCAATGTGCATTACTATGTTGTTTGGTGTCTTGGAGGGACAATTTGGAGGACAATATGGGTATTGCCTGTCAAGACCAGAGTCAAATCCATCACATTCCCATTATGTGCAACATCTCCTCCTACGCTATGTTCCTGACACCAACTATTATTATTATTATTTTTTAAAATTTCTTTATTGATTAAGGTGTCACATATTTGTCCTCATCCCCCCATTACCATCCCACACCCCTCCCCACGGATGCCCCCACCCCCCTGTTGTCCTTAACCATTGGTTAGGCTCGTATGCATGCACACAAATCCTTTGGTTGCTCTCTCCCCCCTATTCCCACCCTCCCCTACCCTCCCCCTGATGCCCAACAGTCCGATTGATGCCTCCTTGTTTCTGGGTCTGTTCTTGTTCATTAGTCTATGTTGTTCATCATTTCCCCTAGATGAGTGAGATCATGTTACTAGAAATATACTTATAAGAACCGAATGTGAGACGAGCAATAATAGTTATGCTGACAGGCAAATGAATCAGTCTGTAGTGAGTTTCTTTCTAGACCAACAGTTCTTTTGAGACCCAATTTCAATGTCCACCAGTTCCTTATGTGTACATGTCGGCACTAACTTTTCAGTTCTGGATGGTGGACAAATGGTGGTAATGCAGGTCCGACTCCCTCTGGTTTGGTCTCGCCTGGACCCAGGGGCGCGGCCTCACCCAGACCTGGGACCCAGCATCACCCGGGGCCCAGGGCGCGTGGCCTCTCCCGAACCCAGGGGCGCGTGTCCTCACCTGGACCCAGAGGCACGCGGCCCCACCCGGACCCGGGATCCAGCCTCACCCAGACCCACGGGCACGCGGCCTCACCCGGACCCGGGATCCAACCTCACCCAGACCCAGGGGCACGCAGTTTCACCTGGACCCGGGGGCGTGCGGCCTCACCTGGGCCCGGGATCCAGCCTCAATTGGGCGCAGGGGCGCGTAGCCTCTCCCCAACCCAGGGGCGCGTGGCCTCATCCGGGCCCGGGACCCAGCCTGACCCGGACCCAGGGGCGCACGGACTCACCCGGACCCGGGGGCACGTGGCCTCACCCGGACCCGGATCCAGCCTCACCCAGACCCAGGGGCATGGCCTCACCCAGAACCAGGGGCACGTGGCCTCACCTGGACCCAGGGGCGCATGGCCTCACCCAGACCCGGGACTCAGCCTCACCCTGGCCCGGGTCCCAGCCTCGCCCGGACCCAGGGGCACGTGGCCTCACCCGGATCCAGGGTCGCGTGGCCTCGCCCGGACCCAGGGGCGCGCAGCCTCACCCGGACCTGGGACCCAGCGGGGCTTTGTCTTCTTGATCCCAATTCCTGTCGGTCAATTCCATCTCAGCAATTCCTTCGGCCATTTTCCCAGAACTCTGGGGCGGCTGCCGCAGAACTCGCTGGGCGGCGGGCTCGGCGAAGCTCCGGTGCGCCCGGTGCATGGCGGCGGGCTGGTCCAAGGTCGCTGCGGCGGCACTTGGGTCTGCAGCGGCGAACAGTCGCTGGGAGAGTGCACCTGGATCCAGGACCCAGCGGGGTCTCGTCCTTCTGATCCCAACTCCCATCAGTCAATTCCTTCTCAGCAATTCCTCCCGCCATTTTCTCAAAGTTCCGGGGCGGCTACTGCGGAACTCGCTGGGCGGTGGGCTCGGCGAGGCTCCGGTGTGCCTGGTGCGCGGCAGGGGGTTTGTCCGAGGTCGCTGCAACAGCGCTTGGGTCTGCAGCGGCGGCTGGTGGCCGGCCATGCACACCTGGCCGCTTCCAGGGCGCAGAAATTCTCGAATGACTCGGAGGTCAGCAAGTGCGGAGTCTCCCACCCTATGTCCCCCAGGGGCTCATTTGTCCGTGCTCGGCAGCGAGCGGAGCCGTCCCCTCAGCCGGAGACCGCTGGGGGAACTGCGCCGAGCACGTTCCAGGCAGCCATTGTGTCGCCAGAGCCATAGTTCTTAAAGTGTGATCTTTGGCTCACCGGCATCAGCATCATCCCGCGTCCCCCTCTCTGTTATTCTAGTTGTAGAGCATCCGCTCAGCCAGCCCTCAGGTGGTTCTGGATGGTGTCTGCTCTGTTTTCCAATTGTAGTTTCAAAATTGTTGTGGTAGGCAACAATCAGGCTTCTGCCCTATGCCACCATCTTGGTCCTCCAGAAGATTCTTAAGTAACCTTATAAATGTGGTTCTAAACACTGTGTCGTCCATTAGTTTATTTTCCTCAATCCCTTCTATTCGTGACCTTCTTCGGTGTCTCCACATTTTGGCTGCCTCCCTATGTTGATGGAGTGGCTTTGTGTGGTCAGTGACCTATAGGGGCCAGTAGCTCAGCTTCCCCAATCTCCCTAGGTGGTTGCTCTTGGTACCCCCCTTTGTGGGCCGAGTGCAAAGTCTTGGTGTTGTTAAGCCTTGATTGCTGTTGGTACACTGGGAGGATTTGACCTCCAGTCCAATTGGCTGTGAGGATCAGCTGTGTCTATGCCGGGAGACAGCCTTATTCAACTAGACTTGCAAAATTGTAAAAGCCTCTGTGCTCAGCTTGGATGGGGCGGAGTTTCAGGGTGGAGCCTACAGCCTTGGCTTCCTGTCAGCCCCGCCCTATGATGTTCCTGGGTCTCAGTGTCCCTCTGTACTCCCTGCAAACACCTCTGAGAGAAAGGCGCCCTGGAGTTTTGCTCGCTGCTAAACAGTCTAGTCTCTCCCCCAATGAATCTGGATTCCCAGATTCTCGCCCGGAACTGGGTTTCAGTGTAGTCAGAACTGGGGCTCAGCGCAGTCTGGAGCTTTTGTCTCCTTCCCACTAGGGTAATTCAGTGGCACAGTCAACAGACCATCCTCTGGCGCGCATTCCCGTGCGCGCCTCCGGAGCTCTGCCTTTCGCTGCTCCTCTGCATTTCCACCTTACAGCCCAGATTCCCCCAGTATGAGCCTGGCTTCCCAGGGTCTCGCCCGGAACTGGGGTTCAGTGCAGTCGGAGCTGGGGTTCAGCGCAATCTAGAGCTTTTATCTCCTTCCCGCTAGAGAATGCCGGCCAGGCACTCAGCCGCCCCGTCCTCTCCAACTCCGTCTCCCCGCACGCGCGCGCGCGCCTGTGTCTCCACCTGTGTCTCCATACCTCAGGCTTTTACGGCTCCTCTGATTTTCCTTGTGGTTTTCTCTTTTCTTCTATTTGTGGTCGTTTCAGTCAGCCAGCTTTCCTGTGGTTCTGGATGATGTCCATTTTGACTTTTAGTTGTATTTTAAAAAATTGTTGTGCCAGGCTGCAAGTTAGGTGTTTAACTTATGCCGCCATCTTGGTTTCTCCCTCAATACCAACTATTATTGAAAGGGGGCAGTGTGACTCCTATTTGAGGATGAGAACACAAGTAACTTGTATCTATCTGTTCATCTGCTTTTATTGTTGTGGGAAGACACAGCATCAGTAAGAATATAAGGAGAGATCGACTTTAATGGGACCAAGGGCTGCATTCGTCTATGTGGGGAGTAGGGGAGCATATGCATGTGCAGGGTGGGTAGTATGGCATACTTGGAATCTCAAGAGAGAATCTTATCATGGGATGTGGTGTGCCCATTATGACAGGATATGAACTTTGAGGACGTGGCCATTGCCTTCTCTCAGGAGGAGTGGGAGATCCTTGATGAGGCTCAGAGACGTCTGTACTGTGATGTGATGCTGGAAGTGTTTGCACTTGTATCATTCATAGGTAAGACCTTCACATCTCTCCTAGTGTCCTGAGGTGATGCCCACTCTTTATTTATTCTTCACACTTAGCACTCTCTCTCTATCAAAGCCAGACCATGGGCTCAGCTAATTTCCCCCACTGTCTTGTCAAATGGGCTGTGGCTGCCAGTGCCAAGCTCTGCGGAGAGCCCTGAGCAATAGACTCCATAAACCTCTGTAACACCAGTTGCCTCAGAAACTGCAGTAAGTGTCTGGGTGTCAGCAGTCTTATAGACCACTTAATGGGTCCCTCTTGCTCTTCCACTCCAGGGAGGGTGGCTCTATCCAGATCCATGGCTTCCAATTCTGCACCTTTCCTGTCTATAAAGACTCTGTGTCAGTTATCTTCTTGACATACATGAACCAGGGGCTATTCTTGTAAGACCCTCCAATTATTGTTTGTAATATTACCTTCCCTGGATACTATCGCAAGCTGAATGCTATGGGCAAATGATGGCTGCTCACCTCTGTTGTCTTTTCATTGATACTCAGAATATTTAGTTTGTACATGCTTCTAGAAAAGGAGGTGCAGGGAGAACCCTGGGTTTCTCCAGGGTGAACGTACAGGATGGTCACATAGGATGCTTAGCCCGGCTGAGTGGCAACTGGGGGGAGGTATGACATAAGGATGCTGTTCAGATTATACCGAGATCCTGCTCCTGTACAACAGTATTTGGTGCAGGTTCCAATAGCCACAACTCATTTATACCTTTCTTTTCCACACTTGACACTTCATTGACTTGTCAATTCATTGGTGACTTCCTAGCATTGTCTACCTTTGCCTTTGTGTCCTTTTTTCATCACTTATTCCTCTGCACATCTCTTTCTGCAGTATACTACAACATGGACCTATGCAAGTGCTATAAGGATCACATACATGCTTAAATACCCCTCCAATAACCTGATACTTGTTTATTGAATTTTACTTGGAATGAGATGTAACCAACCTTCTGCACAGCTTGCTCATGTCACCAGCAGAGGAGATCTCCTGAATCCTGTTAGCAGCAGAATGAGCTGGACAGTCCGCTTCTCTTCCATGTGGTGCTTGCCATGTTTTTGCTCTCTTTCTGTTGAAGTCTGTCTTGTTTTGTGATCTTCAGTGGTCAAGACCTTCACAGTTGCATCTTATTAGTTCATCTTTCAGGTCTTTTATTTTCAGCCAATTGCATGAGACCAATGTATTATGTGCAACACAGTTTTATAATAGGACTTCCCTCTGTCACCACAGTCAACATTCATTTCCTCATCATTCCTGTTTTCAGGTCCTTGGCATAAAATGGATGATGGGGAGGCCTATTCTGAGCACAGTGTATCTGTAGGAGATTCTCAGGTCAGCGCTTCCAAGACAGCTGCAGCCACCCAGAGGACCCATCTGTGTAAGCCGTGCTTCTCGGTGTTAAAAGATATTTTGCACCTGACTGAGATACAAGTGGCATACTTTGAGAAGAATGTGTTCTTAAGTGATACATGTGTGAGATACTTGTGTTTCATTGCAAACCCTCACCAACAGCAGAAGGATGCCAGTGGAGAGAAGCCCTGGAAAGAAGATATGGAGAGTGCTTCGCTTGTGACAACTTGCTGATTCTACTTCTCTGGGGTGCCTGAAGCTAGTACTGAAGCTGGGGTGGACTCCCCAGCAACCACAGGGCTTCTCCAGCACCAGTCCACTCTTAACATCAAGGAGCCACACAGTAACAATGAGATTTCACAGGAATGTCTCAGTGGAAAAAGACATCACCAGTGGGTTGACTGTGAAACAGCTGCCAGCCAGAAACAGAAAGTTGCTTATCAGAAAGGTCTCTGCTCTGGAGATATGATTATTGAGTCTAATAAATGTGGGAAAGTGTTCAGACAAATCTTTAACCACCTACAACATGGGAGAGTTCACACTGTAGAAAAGCCCTGTGAGTGTATGTATTGTGGGAAGGTCTTCAGAGAAAGCACTGATCTCATTAAACACAACAGAGTTCACATTAGAGAAAAGCGGTATAAGTGCAGTGACTGTGGGAAGTCCTTCAGTAAAAGGTCTGACATCACTAGACACCACAGAGTTCACACTGGAGAAAAGCCATATGAGTGTAGTGAATGTGGGAAGTATTTCAGGGAAAGGGCTTCCCTCATTAAACACCACAGAGTTCACACTGGAGAAAAGCCATATGAGTGTAGGGAATGTGGGAAGCATTTCAGTGAAAGGTCTACCCTCACTAAACACCAGAGAGTTCACTCTGGAGAAAAGCCATACGAGTGTAATGAATGTGGGAAGCATTTCAGTCGAAGGTCTAACCTCACTATACACCACAGAGTTCACACTGGAGAAATGCCATATGGGTGTAGTGAATGTGCTAAGCATTTTAGTCAAAGGTCTCACCTCACTAAACACCACAGAGTTCACACTGGAGAAAAGCCATTTGTGTGCAGTGAATGTGGTAAGCGTTTCAGTGGAAGGTCTTACCTCACGAGACACCACAGAGTTCATACTGAAGAAAAGCCATATATGTGCAGGGAATGGTTTATTTTTCTCACTTATTATAAGAACACTTAAGGGGGTCTATGAGACCTTTCCATGAATGTAAACCCCTTTTATGGGAACATACACTGCTAGATTCCTCATAAATTTGAGGTACAAGTGAGACTTGAAGGAGCTGCATTGTACTTGCTAACATGCCCAGACTTACCACCCAAATGATGTCACTGTCTCTTTGTCTCTGAAGAGATTTCACCTCTAACACCTGGCTCACCTGAGGAGTGCACATCGGTCACCACTGCTGGGTTCCCAGGGGAATGTATTCTGTGTTCTCACTTTTGCTGGAAGTAATTATGGTTCCTCCAAGCTCTTGGCAGTATCTTCATTCATTTCTCTGTGACGAGAAAATGGACCTGACCCAGGATTCATCCCGAGCACCCCTTCTCAGCTAAGAAGTGCCACCTCTTTCAGCGACATAGTGGTATTCACATTATGCTTTGATAAATTTGGGGGGATTCTTATTCACCAACCTGCAAACCCCTTGTTCTCCTGTGCTCTAGTTTAGAATCTTTTTAAAGGTATTTTTACATTTGTATCTTTAATTTTGGTTTTATTCACTGCCACAGATGATTTGCAAACACAAATGTGATCTTTCAGCATGTAGAGATGAATAGATACTGTGTTTATCCAAAAGTGTATGTGGTTTGAAAGGGACAACATAATGTCCGGAAATCACTTTCTGTCCCATATTGGCTTATTACTTATTGCGGCCCATGGCTTGAAAGAAAGGCCACGTGACTTTGTGCATTTAATTTTCAGCCTAGTGCCTCGATTATTGGTGAGGGCAAAGGTCAGTCTGAAGATGAGACCTATGATCTGCTTCTGTGACCAATATGAATCATGTTCTCTGTTCACAGTATGTACTACATAAGCCTCAGCAATGTTTAGGGAACCTGCTCTCCATGTACTGCAAAGGAGATATGTGCCAGGAAGTATGAGATTTCATAGGTTGGTGTCATTTGTTGTAAGTCTCTGAGGTGGAACCACAATTAGGACAGAAACACTGTTTCAATAGTGAGTGGGAAAACCTGCAGTAAATTGTATGCTAAGTGCCTCTTCTGAACATAAGGCAACAAAAGATCCAGGGCCTGTGGCTTGTGTGGCCTTTATGTACAGACATTCTCAGGACCTCCCAAACTGTTTTGAGTAGCTGACGTCATTGGCAGGATAATCTAATGGTGTTGTGTATTCCGTGGCCCCTCTAGGTTGGTCACATAATGTAGTTGCTCAACAGGCAAGAAGTCAAACGTAGAGGAAGGATAACCCTGCAATCTGTCCCAGGATGTCTTTTGTATGTAGTCAGCATTCCTATTGAATTTGATGGCAATAGTTCTTTTTTTTTTTTTTATGATTTCAGAGAGAGAGAGAGAGAAAGGGAGAGAGATCATTGAGAGAGAATCATTGATCAGCTGCCTCCTGCATGCCCAACTCTGGGGATCCAGGCCACAACCTGGGCATGTGTCCTGACCTGGAATCACACCAGTGGCTTTCCATTAATGTGATCACGCCCAACAAAATGAGGCACAGTGGCCATGGAGAGTTTATATTTTGTGTTCTTCTTTATTAATTATTGTATTATTTTCAGTAGCAACAAGGTTAAACCTACTTTGCCACACCCTGTATTTACCTCCAGTCCTTTTGTAATCTCTCTGCCTCCCAGCCCTCCATTCAGGCATTGATTCACCTTCCTGTACAATAGAGTAGTTCATATTTTTCATAATTTTTTTGGTACTAAAAGCTGTATTCTCTTTAAGAAACACTGGCTTCCTTCATGCTACACAGATATTTTGAGATTCGACACTAATGTTTATGTAAATATTTATTTCCAGGAAATAATGTACTCTATGGGTAACCACTTGAACTATTGAGCTGCCTATGGTTTCAGTTATTTCTATGTTTAGGGTTTTATAAATAAAACAGTTGGGAATATTGTGTTGAGTTCTTTCTACAGGTATATGTGTTACTTACCAAACTGTTCCAATGTCAGTGAATGTGTCACAGTTTAACATCTGGGGAACTGTGATCTAAAATGGTCAATCACTGTGCCTCCCGACCCACCCACAGTAATGAAAATTCCATTTTTCTGCAACCCTGCCAGCACATATGAAGGTTAATCTTTTTAAATACTAGCCTTATCAGCGAGTATCGTTAACTTGCTTTTGTTTTCATTCCATTTCTGTAAAAATGTTTGATGGTGATCATTTCTTATGCATTTCTTTACATTGTCTTTATCTCCTTTGTTAAAATGTCTCCTCGGGATTTTTGTCTACTTTAAAGTTAATTTATTATCCTAACCAATAGGAGGATAGTGCGGCCTCTAAGAAATATGTTTGAATTTCACTCATTCCTCAATGACTCTAGTGGCTTCTTTGCCATATGGAATTGTTGCTTTTGAATTCTAAAAATAATATACTTTTTCTCAATTTTTACCGTATGTACTATTTATAGCCCACTTGTACCATACACTTAAAAGTTTAATCTGCATTGTTAACTTTCTCCACCAGTGTTCTTTAAGTCTAAGCATTTAATAATACATTAAGTGAAGTCTAGGTTAGCAGTAGTTGACAATTTCACCACATTCAAACTGTCAAAATGATGGCATTGCACATGGACATAAGATATTTCAGTAGTACATCATTATATTTTACTAGTGACCAGGTACATGGATGCGTGCACATTGAAATTAAATTAATCCGAAAGTGTGTGGTGGGGCGGGACTTGGTAAGATCAGCCCCACACTCCCTAGTGCCAACCTCTCCCAGTCCCTCCTTGGCCGGCGCTGCCGAGGCTTGAAGGGCACCTGTGTAATGGGTGGGGACCCTCAGCCACTGGTTTGATTCCAGGGCAGGGCATATGCCTTCCTGAATCCCCTGGAGTGGTCATGCAGGAGGTAGATGATTGCCGTTTCTCTCCTCCCTTTCAAAACGAGGGCTGGGCCTGTGGAGATTGGGCTGAAACAGGCTCTCTGACATCCCCTGAGGTGTCCTGGATTCGAGAGGGCATATCTTGGATGACACAACCCAGAATCAGGCTCCCTCCTTTCTGTTTCTGGGGTGCATTACCTGTGATCCACTGCTGTCAAGTAACCACAACTCACTGGGCAGCTCCTGTGTTGAGCATCTGCTCCCTGGTGGTCATTGCAGGTCATAGCTACCTGTGAGGACCTTGGGCGGTTGCTTAGTCTTTCATATAAATAGATTTTTAGCATACTGATACAGTGGCAATGAATGTGCTCAAGAACATTCATAATTAAACAGCTGAATTATTGGGAACTGGTAAGTTTTAAACATTTTTAAAATTTTGATATATGTGTACTTGATTTAAAACAAGTTTTAACCTTTTGCACCCAGATGTCAAGTGTGACTCGACACGGTTAGCATCGGTAGCAGCTCTTTTTATACTCTTTGAATGTATCAATAATTTGAAATATTAAAAAATCCAAATAAATAAGTTTGTATGAAAAGAAACTCCAGTTTTTTATTCTACTGCCGCGCTTTGTAAAATCTGGGATATTTAAAAAATTAAATCCTGAGTAGAATAAAGGAATCGAAAAAAAAGCGAGTGCAAAGGGTTAATATATATAATTTATATATATATATATAAAACTTTAAATATATATATAAAACTTTAAATATATATAAAGCTATATGTATATATATAAACTAGAGGCTTAGTATATGAATTTGTGCATGGGTGGCATCACTCTGGGTGGCCTGCGGGGATTGGGCTGAATCCTGCAGTTCAAAGCAGCCTCCTGCTCCTGCCTGCCACTCCTCTTGTCCAGGTTCCACTGTACCTCCTGCAGTCTCACACCCAGTCAGTCCTGATCAGGAGAGGCTTGCTCCTCTGCAGCAGCACTCGCCAGCTGGGAACCCTGTGTCTGGCACCTGTCCCGAGATGCCATGGGCCCTTGGTGGGCGCTGGGACACTTTCTATGCCGGGATCCAGATACGTCCTGCTGATGTTCATGGTGGTTGTTGGGAGCCACCTGGCAGCTGCTTTCAGGGGAAGTGGCCATGGTGCCTGAGGTCAATTTCCAGGAGGCCTACAGCACTTTAAAGATCTTGCCAGTGACGTCTGTCCATCCGGGCCTGGCCCATTCTCGAGATAGGAGCTGCAGGACTACTGAGGGAGTGAGTGGCTGTGTGGAGCTACTGGGGTAGGTTGGTCAGCTGAGCAGTGCTCCCAGTGTGGGATCTCACTGACCACCAGGGGGCAGCTCCTGCATTGTGCATCTGCCCCCTGGTGGTCATTGTGCATTGTAGCAACCGGTCTTGTGGTTGCTTAGGCATATATCTATATCTATATCTATATCTATATCTATATCTATATCTATATCTATATCTATATCTATATCTATATCTATATCTATATCTATATCTATCTATATCTATCTATCTATCTATCTATCTATCTATCTATCTATCTATCTATCTATACTAGAGGCCCGGTGCACAAAATAAATTCGTGCACAGGTGGTAAGGGGTGTCCCTTAGCCCAACCTGCGCCCTCTCCAATCTGGGAACCCTCAAAGGATTTCCTACTGCCGGTTTGCAGGGATCGGGCCTAAACCGGCAGTCAGACATCCCTCTTGCAATCTGGGACTGCTGGCTCCTAACTGCTCACCTGCCTGCCTGCCTGCCTGCCTGATTGCCCCTAACCACTCTACCTGCTGGCCTGCTCACCCCTAACTGCCCCCCACTGCCAGCCTGCTTGCCCCCAAATGCCCTCCCACCAGCCTGATCACCTCCAATTGCCCCCCGTGCCAGTGTGCTCACCCTCAACTGCCTCCCCTGCTGGCCTGCTCACCCAAAACTGCCCCCATGCTGGCCTGCTCACTCCAAACTGCCCCCCCCCCGCTGTCCTGATCACCTCCAACTGACCCCCAATGATGGCCTGCTCATTCCCAACTGGCCCCCCTGCTAGTCTGCTTACCCCCAATGGCCCCACCCACCACCAGCCTGATTACTCATAACTGCCATCCCATCCTGGCCTGATCACCCACAACTGCCCTCCCCTCTTGGCCTCTAACTGCTTCTACCACAGCACCGCCACCATGGTTTTGTCCAGAAGAACGTCCAGAAGGTCTCCTGGAAGGTCTCCCAGTCTAATTAGCATATTACCCTTTTATTAGTATGGATATGTTTTTTATTTATTTCATAGAGGAAGGGAGAGAGAGTGAGAAACATCAATGATGTGAGAGAATCATTGATCAGCTGCCTCCTGAAGACCTACACAGGGTAACATTGCTACAACCCGGATATTTTCCCTGACAGAAATCCAACTGTAACCTCCTGGTTCATAGCTTGATCCTGAACCACTGAGCAACACCAGCCAGGGTAAAACACATTTTTTAACACGCACTTTTATGTTTCCATACATACCTGCATCCCTAAAACCAAATCTTCCTCCCCTTTTCAGTGCTCCCTAATTGGCATATGAAATTACTGATGTAAGGGCACAATCTACCTTTGTAATAGCTTATTTCAAATATATCCATATAAAGAAAACACTTTGGAAACTTCTTTGAATCCCAGTCTAGCCTTTGATCACTCTCTCTCATCCCAGTATTTCTGTTATCTATGTATTCTCAGATAGCTTAGTTTATTAAAGCATCATTTCAATAAGACCAAGGTTGCAGGTAGCATCCTTGGTCAAGCTCCATGCAAGATTCAAACAATCCTATATAATAAAAGCGTAACATGCAATAGATTGAACAGCAGAACAACTGAACAACCTATCAAAACGTAATATGCTCATGATATGCTAAGGCTTCTCAACCACTTGCTATGATATGCACTGACCACCAGGGGGCAGACAGTAGACTGGTCAACCAGTCGCTATGATGAGCACTGACCACCAGGGGGCAGATGCTCCGACCAGTAGGTTAGCTTGCTGCTGGAGTCCACTGATCAGGACTGAGTGAGATGGGCTGGACACACCCTGGAACCCTTCCGTGGTCCCTCCCTAGCCCTATTGTGCACCAGTGAAGTCCCTCAGCCTGGCCTGTGTCCTCTCGAAATCTGGGACCCATCGGGGGATGTCAAAGAACTGGTTTCAGCCCGATCCCGCAGGCCACTCCCCTTGGGAGGGTGCCAGATGCAGGTTCATGGCTAGCAAGTGCTGCTGTGGCATCATGAGCCTCTCCTGATTGGGAGTCATAGGGCACGAGCGAGCCTGTGGCAGGCACACTGGAGCCTCAATGAGCAGGAGCAGCAGGTAGGAGCTGCAGGCAATGTTGGACTGCGAGTTTTGGCCCGATCCCTGCAGTCCAACCAGAGGGACCCACCTGTGCATGATTTCATGCACCAGGCCTCTAGTGAATGTATAAAATTAGTAGAACAACAAATGGGTGTTTATCCCTAGTCTTCTGTCTCTCTCTAATCAATATATTTGTGTGTGTTCTTTTCGCCAAATGAGTCACACATGTGAACACCATCACAGACCAGGGACCCTGTTGGGAGCCAGCCATAAGGGTTCTCATGAGGGCAGAACACAGTGAGGGAGAGAACAGGAGGGGAGGGGCCCCTGCTGTCAGTGTGGAGGGTGGGGAACTGGGGCTCAGCTGCACAGACACAAGTAATTATGACCTCTGTGCTCCCTGAGACTAAACCCTACGGGACTGGGAAAAGCTCTGGGCCTGGACATGGGCCTTGTGGTCTCAGCACCTTCCGGCCAGGGGTTGAGACTTGACTATTTTGGATTCAGGTATTTGAGGAGCCCTTAATGGGAAGTAGCAAGTTTTAATTATTTTTTAAACTTTGATGTAAATGTAATTGATTTAAAATATACATTCAAAACTATATTTTTATTGATTTCAGTGAGGAAGGGAGCGGGGATAGAGAGAGAGAGAAAGATGTATGATGAGAGTGAATCACTGATAGGCTGCCTCCTGCATGCACCACAATTGGAATCCAGTCCACCCCCTGAGCATGTGTCCTGACCAGAAATTGATCAGTGACATGCAGGGTCATAGGTTAACACTCAACCACTGAACCACGCTTGCCCGGCTCTCCTAGGATTTTCGGGATCCCACGCAACCTGCAACCAGGGTAGCAATGAGCAATGGCAGCACCTCCCAGCCTAAGCCCTGAATCTGCGCTCAAGGCCTCCTTTACTCTGAATGCCCTGTGAGCTAACAGCAGCCTCGCTTTGGCTTATTTCCCACAATGTTTCCAGAGAGTCAAAGGAGCCACCTGTTTCCTGTTTTATCTCTCTGCTGCTTCCTGCCCCTGCGCTTCTGATGAGGGAAGAAGCAAGGCCCTGCTTCAGGCTGAGGGCCCAGGAAGGAGCCGGAACTGTTACAGAGAACTGGAGAAGAATCAAGCAATACTTAGAGAGATGGAGTTACATTTATTACGCGCGGGTCCAGAGGAAAATGTCTCACAAATTCTGGGCCCCACCATGGCGGAATTTTCCCTATTTATATGTTCCCTAACCAGGAATAGAACCAGGACGTCATGGATCATAGATCAGTGCTCAACCATTGAGCCACACCAGCTGGGCTATATTATATATTTTTTAAAATTCAATGTCTTTTTGATCATTGATAGTATTACAGATGTCTCCCACTTTCGCCTGTGCATATATTCTTTGGGGGATCTCTCCCAGTTCTCCCCACACCCCTCTCCTGGGAGGTCTGCCCATCTGTTCCTGTTAACCAGGCCTCTGGCCCCATCTTGTCCTCCCCCAGGGCCACTTGCTGAACCACATCACCTTTATTCACCAATGTCATTGGCTGGGATGCTAGCCCTCCCCTTGGCGTTTGAGAAAACTACATTACCCAGAAAGGAATGCGAACACGTAGGCGGAGCTAAAGGACACTTTGTTGTGTCAGTGAATCCGGTTAGGGCGGGACTTCCGCCTTCCTGCTCCTGGCGGGCGTTTTGACCTCTTCAGTTTCTTTCAGGACTCAGGGGCTTCAGCCCACTTCTGGTGAGTAGGAGGAGGCCTGGGAGGCAGCGTCCTCGCTGTGCAGGGTGTGTCTGAGGCTTGTTGAGCACCATCAGGCCGGGTGCGGCCTCCGCGCCTCCCAGACTCCTCTCTGCTTACAGCGTTCTTTCAGCCTGACCCCACTGAACTCTGCAGCACCTGGGGAGGAGAGGTCTGAGTATCTGAGATCTGACTGTGGTTCTTCATAGGTTAGATTTAAGGGGAAAACAGTCATGGAGAGAGGCCTTCACAGCAGGATTCCAGGCTGCCTCTATGAGTGTGGACTATCAGAGGCTGGGCAGTACTTGATCCTGTTTGAATTTGGCAAGCATTCTCTTGACGACACATGCTGAATAAAGTGTGAGGAGAGGATTATACGGGGCGGGATTGTAGCAGTGCAGGTGTGAGAGAGGTGTGGTAGAAAGAGTGATGAGCACTTGGAGAGGGAGTGTGACTTCATGGCCAGAGCACCGTGACATTGACTTAAAAGTGAAAGTAGGGAGAGTCCATTTCTGGTGGAGTCTGGACGATAAAATAAGGGTAATTTTTGGATAATGCCTGGAAAGGATGATGTTTTGGTGCTACCTGCCATGTTCAGGGCTTGGATGACATTTATGTACACACCTGCCTTTTGTAGTTGGGGGTGACACAATGATGGTTAATAATGAGATAGTATACATCAGTGTTCCCCAGGCTTGAAATTCTCCATGGGCATGGGTAAGGGAGAAGGGTAAGAGAGAAATGGATTATGGAGATGGTAATGTATAAATTTGGAAAATAAGGTGATTAAGAAACAACCTGTCCTCGCCAATGCAAATTTGTGTTACCTTTGAAGGTGTGCCTCTGGGAAAGAAGCAGTGTGAGAGAAGTGTTGTTCAAAGAACTATGTGCAGCAGGTAATACAAAGCTATGGCCTCAGCATTCTGGGATGGTGGTTGTAAGGGTGAAGTTTGACGCAAGGTATTTGGTGTCTTTGAGGAACAATCTGAGGGACTACACAGGTATTGCCTGATAAGACCAGTATCAAATCACTCACACTCCCTCTATGGCCGACATCTCTTCCTACCCTATGTTCTTGACACCCACTCTACTGTCAAGAGGAAGTGTGGCATACATGTGAATCCCAGAGCTCAGTTACCTTCTATCTGCTCATCTGCCTTTATTGTGGGAAGACAAAATATCAGTAGAAATATAACATGACAGTGACTTTCATGGGATGAAGCCCTGGTATCTTCTCTGGTGTGTGGAGTGGAGAGAGCAGATTGATGTGGAGGGTGGCAATATGACAGAGTTGGAACCTTAGGAGTGAATCTGATTGTGGGCTGTACTGTCCCCATTATGACGGTATATGAACGTTGAGGATGTGGCCATTGTCTTCTCTCAGGAGGAATAGGGGCTCCTTGATGAGCCTCAGAGACTTCTCTATTGTGATGTGATGCTGGAAGTTTTTGCATTTGTGTCATCTGTAGGTAAGACCTTCACATTCTCCCAGTGTCCTGGGATGATGTTCTCTCTTCCTTTATTCCTCTGATGTAGCTTTCACTCTTCTACAGCCAGACCATGGGCTCTCCTAATTTCCCTCACTGTCCTGTCAGATGTGCTGTGGCTGCCATGGGTGAGGTCTGTGGAGAGCCCTGAGCGAAGGACTCCACAAACATTACCTCAGACAGTGCAGGCTGTGTCTGGGAGTCAGGAGTCTTACAGACAGCTTAATGGGTCCCACCTGCTATTCCTCTCCCTGGCAGGGTGACTATGTCCAGATCCATGGCTTCCATTTCTACCTCCTTCCTCTAGGCAAAGGTCCTTGGTGACTGCCTGTGCCAGGTTATGGTCTGTACTTACATGAACCTTGAGCTGTTCTTAAAAGATCACACTTCCTTTGTTTGTAAATATTATCTTCCTTAAATACGATTGCAAGCCGAATGGCTTTAGGCCAGTGCTGGCTGCCCATCTCTGTCATATTTCATTAATACTTGGAATATTTCTGTTGTACATACTTGTAGAGAGGAATATGCAGGATGAACCCTGATTTTTTTTACAGGGTGAACATGCAGGATGGTCTCAGAAGTGGCCTGGTCCTGTTGAGTTGCACATGTGGGCTAGATATGGTATAAGGGTGGTGTTTAGATGATACCATGCACCTGCTCATTTCCAACAGTGTTTAGGTGAAAGTACCATGGGCAATAGCACATTTCTACCTTTTCTCTGCCATACTTGACACTGTGCTGACTTGTCATTTCACCTGTGACTTCCTGGCCTTTGACTACCTTCACCTGTTTGGCCTTTTTGCATCACCTGTTCCTCTGCATTGCTCCGTCTTCAGTATTCTATAACATTGACCTGTACATGTGTTATGTGATGTACATACAAGCTTAAATAGTTCTTTAACACCAGCTACTAATTTATTGAATACTAGAGGCCTGGCGCATGAAATTTGTTCATGGGGTCCCTATGCCTGGCCAGTGATCAGTGTCAATCAGATTCTCTGCCTCCCCACCTCTTCCATCCCTCACTTCACGTGTACTGCCACGGCATGGTTCCCCCCACCTGCCCGCCTCCTCCTTCCCTCGTTCCCTCAGTGCCCTGTTGCTGCCTTTGGTCACCTATCATGTTCCGCACCATCCCCTGGTGGTCAGCGCACGTTATTGCGAGCAATTGTTCTCCTGGTTGAACTCCCGAGGGGACACTTTGCATATACCCTTGTGTATGTATCTATAGATATAGAGATAGAGATAGAAATAGAGATAGAGATAGATAGATATATACTGAGAGAGAGAGAGAGAGAGAGAGAGAGAGAGAGAGAGAGAGAGAGAGAGAGAGAGAGAGAGAGAGAGAGAGAGAGAGATTACTTGCAATGAGACATAATTATATTTCAGCACAGCTTTCCATGTCACCAGCAGATAAACCATGCTGAACACTGTTAGCAGAAGAATGAGCTGACAATCCTGCTTCTCTTCCATGTGGTGCTTGCCATGTGTTTGTCATTTCATTTGAGGTTCCTTGTTTTGTGATCTTCAGTAGCCTGACCTTTATGAAGTGAATTATAAGTGTAAAAAATGTGGGAAATCTTTTAGAGAAATCTTTAACCTCATTCATCATAGAAGAGTTTACACTGTAGAAAAGCGATAGGAGTGTAGTGATCATGGGATGTCCATCATCCTGAGGTCCAAACTCATTCAACAACAAAGTCCACACTGGAGAAAAGCTGTATGAGTGTCGTGATTGCAGGATGTCCTTCAATCAAAGCAGAACCATCACTCAACACCAGAGAGTTCACACTGGTGAAAACCTTAGGAGTGTAGTGAATGTGGGAAAGCTTTTACCCACAATAATCACCTCCTTATCCACAGGAGAGTTCACACTGGAGAAAAGCCATGAGCATAATGACTGTGGGAAGTCATTTACACACAGGTTTACCCTCATTCAACACCACAGAGTTCACAGTGGAGAAAAGCCCTAAGAGTGTAGTGACTGTAGGAAGTCCTTTAGGCAACGCAGTAACTTCACTCAATACCAGAGAGTTCACAGTGGTGCAAAACCTTATGAGAGTAGTGAATGTGGGAAATCTTTTACCTGCAATAATCACCTCCTTATCCACAAGGGAGTTCACATTGGAGAAAAGCTATATGCGTGTACTGATTATGGGAAGTTTGTAATCTTTATTAATATTCCTGGTGTAAATACTCTCATCCTTGTGAGGTTCAAACAGCCAAAATGATGATTTTGAACATGACATAATATATTTCAGTAGTACATCATTATATTTTATTTTCAATATGCTGATTCAGTACCACCAAATATGTTCAAAACTTTTCACAATAAAACAGTAAAATTATTGGGAAGCATCAAGATTAAACCTTTTTTAAAGATTGATTTAAGTAGAATTTATTTAAAATGGACATTAAAAAAAATACATTTTGGTTTTCCCTGCATGCCTGCATTGCTGATACCAAGTTCCTACTGACCTTATCAGTGCTTCATTCTCGGCCTATAAAATAATTGATACAATAATACAGTCTGACAGTGATATAGCTTACTTTAAATATTTCCTTGGAAAAAAGACACTTTTGAAATCCCATGAATGCTATTCTAGCCTTCCACCACTATCTAAGTCATCATGATGGTTTTTGTATCTATCTATTCTCAGGTACATTATTGGGTTGTTAGTTAAAATGTCACATATATGTGACCGAGGCCAAACAGCTAAGTGGGTCAGTGATTAATTTCAATAACGGAAGGTTGCAAGTTCCAACCCTGGTAACATCAATTACAAGAGTTAATCAAAAAGATATGTATAAAATTAATGGAATAACAAAAAAATAGATGCAAGTTCTCTCTCTCTCTCTCTCTCTCTCTCTCTCTCTCTCTCTCTCTCTCTCTGTCTCTCTCTCTCTCCAGACAGTCCTCGGGTTACTTCGGACTCGACATACGTCATTTTGTGGTTACGTCACCATCTGCAATTTATTTATATATAAAAAAAAAGTTCTGTCATTCGATGTAAGGCATTTGCACGACGTTCGTCTGGGAACTAGTTGGCCAGAGGAGTGGATGAATAAGTCATCACAGGGCGCTATACAAGGAAGACGCTGTCATTCAGTCGCCGTTTATAAGCCGTTTTGGATTGTGCTTCATTCGCTCTCTTTTGTTTGTATTGTTATTTTGAACACTTTTTGCCCTTCCTTATGGCTCCTAAGCATAAGGCAGATTCTTCTGATGGCAGTGCTACAAAAAGAAGGAAAGCCCTCACAATGGAAGTGAAAGGAGACATAATAAGACGCTCGGAAAAGGGCGAAACACCTACAGAAACATCGGCCGGTTGCTTGGCCTAAGTCCTACAACTGTCTCGACAATCATCAACGATCAAAAGCGTATACTTGAACATGTGAAAGGATCTGCTCCTATGAAATCAACTGTGGTTACAGAGCAGCGTAGTGGTCTCATTATTGAGATGGAAAGATTATTAGTGCTTTGGCTGGATGAGCAGTATCAACAGCGTATCCCAGTTAGCCTGATGTTGATTCAGGAGAAGGCTAAAAGATTGTTTGAGGCCTTGAAAAAGGAAAAGGGGGAAGGGAGTGAAAGTGAAGAGTTTGTGGCTAGCAAAGGTTGGTTTATGCGTTTTAAGGCTCGTGCTAATTTGCATAATCTTAAGCTGCCAGGGGAAGCTGCTAGTGGTGATGCTAAAGCAGCAGGTGATTTTCCTAGTGCTTTAGCTGAGATAATTAGGGAGGGGGGTTACTGTGATAAACAAGTGTTTAATGTGCATGAGACAGGCTTGTTCTGGAAGCATATGCCTACACGTAAGTACATGGCCAAGGAGGAGAAGATAGCATCAGGCCATAAAGCCAGCAAGGAGAGATTGACTTTGCTACTTGGGGCTAATGCTGCTGGTGACTTCAAGCTGAAGCCCTTGGTGTGTCTGGCCGAGAATCCAAGGGCAATCAAGGGCATATGGAAGGGTCTACTACCTGTCATCTGGAAATCTAACAAGAAGGCATGGGTGACACTTAGCGTATTTGAGGACTGGTTCACCAACCATTTTGTGCCAGAAGTCAAGGGACTACTGTGCTTCAAGGGGGCTGCCCTTTAAGGTGTTGCTAGTGCTGGACAATGCCCCTTGTCACCCTGCCGATTGAATGACTTTCATCCAAATGTCAAGGTGGTTTACCTTCCACCTAACACCACCTCCCTTTTACAGCCTATGGGCCAAGGTGTCATTGCCTCTTTCAAGGCCTACTACCTCCGAAGGACATTTGCTATGGCTTTTAGGGCAACGGAGAAGGATAAAGAGTTGACTCTCAATGACTTTTGGAAATCTTACAATGTTCTTGCTGCTGTAAAAAACATTTCTGATTCTTGGGATGAAGTTAAGCAGACGAACTTGAATAGTGTTTGGAAAAAATTGTGTCCCCAGTTTGTGAATGATTTCCATGGCTTTGAGGATTCAGTTGAGGTTGTCATCAAGAATGTTGTTGAGTTGAGTAAGCAGCTTGATTTGGAGGTGGAGGCTGAGGATGTCACAGAGCTGCTGGCATCTCATGGAGAAGAGCTATCTGCCGAGGACGTCACTCAACTGAAACAGCAGTTCATTGAAGAGGAAGACACACCAACCCCAGAGCCCAGGAGATTTACAAGCAAGGAATTAGCAGGGGCCTTTGCCATGATAAAGGATGCCTTGGCAAGGTTTGAGGCTCAGGACCCCAACAGTGACAGGTACACTAAGGTTGCCAGAGGGGTCATGGATAGCCTGCGGTGTTACAAGGAGATTTGGGAGGACAAGAAGAAGAAATCCATCCAGACTAGCCTCGAACGTTATTTTAAGAAGGTGGAGAGGCCTGCAACAGATCCGTACCCTCTACCTCATATGCGTCTCCAGACTCACCTGACCCAGTATCTCCAGCACATTCTGCAGGTTCTGCCTCTCCAGACTCACCTGACCCAGGATCACATGCATCTTCTGCAGGTTCTGCCTCTCCAGACTCACCTGACCCAGGATCTCCAGCACCTTCTGCAGGTTCTGCCTCTCAGGACTCACCTGACCCAGGATCTCCAGCACCTTCTGCAGGTTCTGCCTCTCCGGACTCACCTGACCCAGTATCACATGCATCTTCTGCAGGTTCTCCCTCTCCAGACTCACCTGACCCAGGATCTCCAGCACCTCTGCCTAGTGTCACCTGCAGGATCTGTCTCTGCAGGTTCCCTCAAACTTCCCCGCAGCAGCCTAGTGTAAGCCTGTCTTTCCCCACTTTGCAACGTCCAGTGTGCAAGCCAACAACAGTAATAAAGGTAAGTATAATCCAGTATTTACCCTTATATGTACATATGTGCTTTATGCTTTTTATTTTTTATTTACCACTAGGCGCCCAGTGCACGAAATTTGTGCACAGGCAGGGGGGGGGGGGTATGTCTCTCAGCCCAGCCTGCCCCCTCTCACATACTGGAAGCACTCAGGGTATGTCCTACATCTGCTTAGGTCCGCTCCCTTTATGGAGGCAACTGGGCTGATCAGGGGAAGGCACCAGCCCCATCACCTCGCTGCTGCAGCCACAGCCAGCCAATGCAACCACCAAGGTGTTTTCATCAACATGGACTCCAGTCCCTTCATCATGAAAAAATGACAAATTTCTTTAGGCATTTTCAAGATGTGTCTTTCATAGCATATGACATTTCGTTCTTTTTTTTTTAATCCTCACCTGAGGATATGTTTCCATTGATTTTTAGAGAATGTGGAAGACAAAGGGAGAGACAGAGAGAAACATCAAAGTGAAAGGAAAACTTTGATTGGTTGCCTCCTGCATGAGCCCTGACCTGGGCCCTGGCCAGGGAGGAGCCTGCAACCTAGGTACTTGCCCTTGATCAGAATTGAACCCAGACCCTGCTGTTGGTAGGCCAATGCATTATTCACTGAGCCAATCCAGCTAGGGCAGGATATGACATTTCTTAGCCCTCCAGCAGCGGACCTTTTTTTTTTTTTTTCTCCAGGAGTGTAGTGGAAAAACCCTAGATCCCCTTTTTGGATTCTTATTACCCAAGTTACTAAGAATATTACCAGTGGCATACAGGGAGCTTAGCCAATGAGCAATCAGAAAAGGTACATATATCAAGTAGATTAGAAACTCAGTTCACACTGATCTCCGGCTCTGCCCCTGCTGGGACCTAAAGTCTTGGGCCTGGGCAGGTGCCCTCCAGCACCCTCCAATCACTGGCTCTACCCCTGCCCAGGCCTAAAGTCTATGGGGCCCTCCAGCACCCTCCAATCACCTGCTCTGCCCCTGCCCAGGCCTAAAGCCTATGGGGCCCTCCAGCTCCCTCCAATCACTGGCTCCCTCTCGCTCCAATCTCTGGCTTCCTCTCCCTCTGATGGCTGGCTCCCTCTCCCTCCGATGGCTGGCTCCCTCTCCCTCCGATGGCTGGCTCCCTCTCCCTCCGATGGCTGGCTCCCTCTCTCTCCAATGGCTGGCTCCATCTCTCTCCAATGGCTGGCTCCCTCTCTCTCCGATCGCTGACTCCCTCTCTCTCCTATGGCTGGCTTGCTCTCCCTCCGATGCTGGCTCCCGCTGGCTCTGATCGCTGGCTCCCTCTCTCTCTCATCGCTGGCTCCCTCTCGCTCTGATGGCTGGATCCTTCTCTCTCCAATCACTGGCTCCCTCTTGCTCCGATTGCTGGCTCCCTCTCCCTCCTATTGCTGGCTCCCTCTCCCTCCTATGGCTGGCTCGCTCTCCCTCCTATGGCCGGCTCCCTCTCCCTCCGATCGCTGGCTCCCACTGGCTCTGATCACTGGCTCCCTCTCTCTCTCTCTGATTGCTGGCTCCCTCTCGCTCTGATGGCTGGCTCCCTCTCTCTCCGATCACTGGCTCCCTCTCTCGCTCCGATGACTGGCTCGCTCTCACTTCGGCTCACTCTCACTTCAATAGCTGGCTCTGATCACTGGCTCCCTCTCTCTCTGATTGCTGGCTCCCTCTCGCTCTGATGGCTGGCTCCCTCTCTCTCCGATCACTGGCTCCCTCTTGCTCCGATGGCTGGCTCACTCTCGCTTCGATAGCTGGCTCCCTCTCTCTCTGATTGCTGGCTCCCTCTCGCTCTAATGGCTGGCTCCCTCTCTCTCTGATTGCTGGCTCCCTCTCGCTCTGATGGCTGGCTTCCTCTCTCTCCGATCACTGGCTCCCTCTTGCTCCGATGGCTGGCTCACTCTCGCTTCAATAGCTGGCTTCCTCTCACTCCCATCACTGGCTCCCGCTGGCTCTGATCGCTGGCTCCCTCTCCCTCCTATGGCTGGCTCGCTCTCCCTCCGATGGCTGGCTCCCTCTTCTTCTGATGGCTGGCTCCCTCTCTCTCCAATGGCTGGCTCCCTCTCCCTCCTATGGCTGGCTCCCTCTCCCTCTGATCGATGGCTCCCGCTGGCTCTAATTGCTGGCTCCCTCTCGCTCTGATGGCTGGCTCCCTCTCGCTCAGATTGCTGGCTCCCTCTCGCTCTGATCGCTGGCTCTTGCTGGCTCTGATTGCTGGCTCCCTCTCGCTCTGGGTGCTGAGGATGTTCCCTGTTCTCGGATGAAGGCTGCTGGGTACCTACTTATGCAAATTAGCTGCCATATTAGTTGGGTTAATTTGCATACTCATTCTGATTGGCTCTGGGAGTATAAAAGGTACGGTCAATTTACATGTTTGTCTATTATTAGGTAAGATAAGTAAAGGTCAGGAATTGTTATTTTTCTTCTAAATTTTTTTACTGTTTCACTTCATTTCTGCTGTGTATGTGTGCCATGTGAGTGACGTAGGTGCTTATGTAGGTGGGTTTTGACTTAACAGCGAAAACTGCATTATGTCGCGCCATAGGAACAGATCTCCGAAGTAACCCAAAGTCCTACTATATATATATCAATTACAACAACGTATAAAATTAATGGAAAAAAAAAATAGATCTCTCTCACTCTATCTCTCTCTCGCTCTCTCTCTCTCTCTACACACACGCACACTCACACACAGTGGACAGATTATTATGATCTCTGAATGCATAATAATCTGGCCACTCAGTGTGTATATATATAAGACCCCTGGTGCATGAATTTGTTCATGGGTGGGGTACGGCAAGCCTGACCAGGAGAAGGGGACATGGGCAGTTGGCCAGCCTGCCTGCTGGTTGAACTCCTGGTTGAAGTGACAATTTGCATATTAACCTTTTATTATATAGGATATATACTGAGTGGCCAGATTTTTATGCATTCAGAGATCATAATTACCTGACTACTCAGTGTATATATATACTAGTGGCCCAGTGCATGCATTTCGTGCTTGGAGGCCGGGGGTGTGTGGAATGTCCCTCAGCCTGGCCTGCACCCTCTCCAATCTGGGATCCCCTGTGGGATCAGGCCTAAATCGGCAGTAGGATATCCCTCTTGCAATCCAGGACTGCTGGCTCCTAACCACTCACCTGCCTGCCTACCTGATCGCCCCTAACCACTCTGCTTGCTGACCTGCTCGCTCCCAACTATCCTGTCCCACTGGCCTTTTCGCCCTCAACTGGCCCTCCCTGCCAGCCTGTTCACCCCCAACTGCCCCCCCCCCCCCAGCCAGCCTGCTCACACCCAACTTCCCCCCCTGCTGGCCTGCTTGCCCCCAACTGTCCCCCTGATTGCCCCCACTGTCCCCCTGCCAGCCTGCTTGCCCCCAACTGCCCCCAGCCGCCAGCCTACTCGCCCCCACCTGGCCCCCCTTGCTGGCCTGATCACCTGCAAATGTCCTTTCCTCCTTGCCTGATCACCCCTAACCACCTCTGCCTTAGCCCCACCACCATGGCCTTGTCTGGAAGGATGTCTGGAATGTCTCCTGGTCTAATTAGCATACTACCTTTTAATTAGTATAGATAGGGGCTTGGTGCATGGGTGAGGGCCGGCTGGTCTGCGCTGAAGGAGGTCCTGGTTCAGGGTAGGGGTCCACTTGGGGAGCGGGGATGGCCTGGGTGAGGGGTCTGGGGTGGTTTGTAAGCCGGTCATGTCCACATTGGGGTGGGGGTCACCACTTGGGGTGATGCCAGCCTGGGTGAGGAACTGGGGCAGTATGCAGGCCAGCCACGCCCCCATCGGGGTAAGGTTCTAAGATGGTGGCCGTGGCCAGTCTGGGCTAGGGGCTGAGGGCAGTTGCAGGCTGGACACACCCCCATTGGCTTGAGGGTACCTGCTGGGGGGTGTGGTCGGCCTGAACCAGGGGCTGAGGGCAGTTTGTGGGTTGTTTGCAGTGCAGCCAAACCCCCGGCTTTGTCCAGAAGGACATCCAGATGGTCTCCAGGTTGTATTAGCCTATTACTCTTTTATTAGTATACTAGGGGCCCGGTGCAAGAAATTCGTGCACGGGGGGTGGCAGGGAGGATGTCCCTCAGCCTGGCCTGCACCCTCTGCAATCTGGGACCCCTCGTGGGATAACCAGCAGTTGGACATCCCTCTCACAATTCAGAACTGCTGGCTCCTAACCGCTCGTCTGCCTGCCTTATTGCTCCTAACTGCTTCTGCCTGCCAGCCTAACTGCTCCCCTGCTGGCTTGATTGCCCCTAACCACCTCTGCCTCAGCCCACACCCGGTACCCAGGATTCCCTCCTCCAGCCGACCACAGGCACCCGGGATCCGGGCTTCCCTCCTTCTGGTCACCATAGACGCCCAGGCTGAATGCAGCCTCAGGGGATGGTGGACAGGTGGCTTCGCTTGTGCTGCAGCCGCAAGTGTTAGCGCCCAGGACCGCAGGATAGGCGGCTTCTCCGTCACCCAGGCCACAGCCAGCCGCAGGTACTGGTGCCCAGGACCGGGGTGGGCGGCTTCTCCATCTACCAGGCTAAAGCCAGCTGCAGGTACTGGTGCCCAGGACCGCGGGGTGGGCGGCTTCTCCGTCTACCAGGCAACAGCCAGCCGCAAAGCCACCCCACAGGTACTGGTGCCCAGGATTGTGGGCCCGGGGGCGGGGTGGGCAGCTTCTCCATCTCCCAGGCCACAGCCAGCCCGCAGGCCTACTGGTGTCTCCCAGGCCAAAGCCAGCCCAGGTACTGATGCCTGGGACTGTGGGTGGGGGTTCTCCGTCTCCCAGGCTGTAGCCAAAGCCAGCCACAGGTGCTGGTGCCCAGGACTGCGGCCTGGGATCAGGGCAGGCGGCTTCTTGGTCTCCGTGGCTGCAGCCACCAGGCGCTGGGGTAGTTTCCAGTCTCCCCCATGTGGGATGGGTGGACATGGAGTGGGCGCTTCTCCACCTGGCTGGTGGACAGCTTCTCCTTCTTTCCCTCGGATACCCAGCCTCAGGTGGGCGACTTCGGCTGACATCGGGCAGGCAGACGTGAGGCTTCTGAGGCTGGCTGCAGGCTGGGATCTTGGTCTTCTTGGTCTCTGGCTGCAGCCAGCCTCAGGCGCTGATGCCTGACTTCTCCAAATCTCACAGGCCAGGAGCGGCTGGGGGGCGGGGCTGCCGCCATGTTTTTAGTTTAATTTGCATACTCACTCTGATTGGCTGTGGGTGTAGCGAAGGTACGGTCAATTTACATGTCTATTATTAGGTAAGATATACTGAGTGGCCAGATTATTATGACCTCTGAACGCATAATAATCAGGCCACACATTGTGTGTTTGTGTGTGTGTGTGTGTGTGTATTTGTGTGTGTGTGTGTGTGTGGTGTATTAGAGGCCTGGTGCAAGTATTATGAATTCGTGCATGGGTGATGGGTGGGGTCTGGCCAGCCTGGCCAGGGGGTGGGGACATGGCAGTTGGCTGGCCTGCCTGCTGGTCGAACTCCAGTTCGAGGGGACAATTTACATATTAGCCTTTTATTATGTATGATATATACTGAGTGGCCAGATTATTATGTGTTCAGAGATCATAATAATCTGGCCACTCAGTGTGTGTGTGTGTGTGTGTGTGTGTGTGTGTGTGTGTGTGTGTGTGTGTGTGTGTGTGTGTGTCTGTGTGTGTGTATTAGTGGACCAGTGCATGAGTTTCATGCACTGGAGGTAGGGGGTGTCCCTCAGCCTGGCCTGCACCCTCTCTAATCTGGGACCCCTTAGGGGATGTCAGTCAGACATCCCTCTCACAATCCAGGACCGCTGGCTCCTAACCGGTCACCTGCCTGCCTGCCTGATCGCCCCTAACCATTCTGATGCCAGCCTGCTCGTGCCCAAATGCCCCACGCCGCTGGCCTTCTCGCCCCCTACTGCCCACCTTGCTGGTCTGATCGCCCCCAACTGTCCTCCCGCCAGCCTGCTCCCCCTAACTACCCCCCTCCTGGCCTGGACCTCCAACTACCCCCCCTGCCTGCCTGATCACCCCAAATGCCCACCCCTCCTGGCCTGATCACCCCTAACTGCCTCTGCCTTGGCCCCGCCACCATGGCTTTGTCCTGAAAGACATCCAGCATGTCTCCCAGTCTAATTAGCATAGTACCTTTTTGTTAGTATAGATAGAGGTCTGATGCACAGGTGGGGGCCAGCTGGTTTGTCCTGAAGGGGGTCCCTGATCAGGGTGGGGGTCCCCTTGCGGGGGCGGGGCTGGCCTGGGTGAGGGGCCTGGGGGCAGTTCGCATGCCGGCCATGCCCCCATGGGGTGAGGATCCCCACTGGGAGCGGTGCCCGCCTGGGTGAGGAACTGGAGTAGTATGCAGGCCAGCCATGCCCCCATTGGGTTGAGGGTCCCCAATTGGGGGCATTGCCAGCCTGGGCGAGGGGCTGAGGGCTATTTGCAGGCTGGCCACGCCACCATCGGGGTGAGGGGACCTGCTGGGGTGTGTGGCCGGCCTTGGGCAAAGGGCTGAGGGTCGTATGGGGGTGGTTTACAGGACAGCCAAGCCCCAGCTTTTATCCAGAAGGATATCCGGAAGGTCTCCCAGTTGAATTAGCTTATTACTTTTTTATTATTGTGCATATATATATATATATATGTATAGTATATCCCCATATCTCTCTCTCTGTAATCAATATATATGTTTTAATCACCTAGTCAGTGCACACACATCTGAACACCAGCACAGCCTAGGGACCTGTGAGGACAAGCAGCCAAGGTTCTCTTGAGGGCAGAGCATGCAGTGACCCAGAGAACAGTATGGGAGGTGCCCTCTATGTCAGTGTGGCAGGTGGGGAACCCAGGCTGAGCGGCACAATCACACACAGGGGATGATGACATCAGTGTGGTCCCTGGGACTAAAAGCAAAGCAGCCGGACACTAACAATGACGTGCAAATGAATGAAAGGGAGTCTATCTCTGATGGTGTCTTTATGATATGATATGGGGGATTTTAGGAAAATTTCTAACAGGATGGGTTGCTGTGATGCTACATGACAAGTGTAGAGCTTAGAGGCCATGTATGTGCCCACCTGCCATTTCCTGTTGAGGGCTGACCCAGTGAACACTAGGAATGAGATAGCATACATCAGTGTCACCTGCACTTGAAAATCCCCACCAGCCTGGGGAAAGGAGAAGAGAGAAGGGTGAGAGAGAAATGTATTCCAGAGGTGGTGAACTAGAATTTGGGGAAAGAAGCTAATTAGAAAATACCGTGTCCTTGTGATGGCTCATTTGTGTTACCAGTGAAGTTGTGCCTTTGGGAATGAAGCTGTGTGAGACACGTGTGGATCAAAGAACTATGGGCAGCAGGTAATGCAAAGTGATGGCCTCAGCAAACTGGGGATGGAGTCAGAAGTGCAATGGGCATTACCATGTTGTTTGGTGTCTTGGAGGGAACATTTGGAGGATAACATGGGTGTTGCCTGACAAGACCAAAGTCAAATCCATCACATTCCCATTATGTGCAACATCTCCTCCTACCCTATGTTCCTGACACCAACTATTATTGAAAGGGGGCAGTGTGACTCCTATTTGAGGATGAGAGCACAGGTAACTTGTATCTGTTCATCTGCCTTTATTGTTGTGGGAAGACACAGCATCAGTAAGAATATAAGGAGAGATTGACTTTAATGGGACCAAGGGCTGCTTTCTTCTCTGATGTGGGGAGTAGGGGAGCATATGCATGTGCAGGGTGGGTAGTATGGCAGACTTGGAATCTCAAGAGAGAATCTTATCATGGGATGTTCTGTGCCCATTATGACAGGATATGAACTTTGAGGACGTGGCCATTGCCTTCTCTCAGGAGGAGTGGGAGATCCTTGATGAGGCTCAGAGACGTCTGTACTGTGATGTGATGCTGGAAGTGTTTGCACTTGTATCATTCATAGGTAAGACCTTCACATCTCTCCTAGTGTCCTGAGGTGATGCCCACTCATTATTTATTCTCCAGACTTAGCACTCTCTCTCTCTCTCTCAAAGCCAGACCATGGGCTCAGCTAATTTCCCCCACTGTCTTGTCAAATGGGCTGTGGCTGCCAGTGCTGAGCTGTGCAAAGAGCCCTGAGCAATAGACTCCATAAACCTCCCTAACACCAGTTGCCTCAGAAACTGCAGGAAGTGTCTGGGTGTCAGCAGTCTTACAGACAGCTTAATGGGTCCCTCCTGCTCTTCCACTCCAGGGAGGGTGACTCTATCTAGATCCAGGGCTTCCAATTCTGCACCTTTCCTGTCGATAAAGACCCTGTGTCAGTTATCTTCTTTACATACATGAACCAGGGGCTGTTCTTGTAAGACCCTCCAATTATTGTTTGTAATATTACCTTCCCTGGATACTATTGCAAGCTGAATGCTATGGGCAAGTGATGGCTGCTCACCTCTGTTGTCTTTTCATTGATACTCAGAATATTTAGTTTTGTACATACTTCTAGAAAAGGAGGTGCAGGGAGAACCCTGGGTTTCTCCAGGGTGAACGTACAGGATGGTCCTATAGGATGCTTAGCCCAGCTGAGTGGCAACTGGGGGGGGTATGACGTAAGGATGGTGTTCAGATTATACCAGGAACCTGCTCCTGTCCAACAGTGTTTGATGCAGGTTCCAATGGCCACACCTCATTTATACCTTTCTTTTCCACACTTGACACTTTGCTGACTTGTCATTTCATCGGTGACTTCCTAGCATTGTCTACCTTCGCCTTTGTGTCCTTTTTACATCACCTATTCCTCTGCACATCTCTTTCTGCAGTATACTACAACATGGACCTATGTAAGTGTTATAAGGAGCACATTCATGCTTAAATACCTCTGAAACACCAGCTACTTGTTTATTGAATTTTACTTGGAATGAGATGTAACCAACCTTCTGCACAGCTTGCCCATGTCACCAGCAGAGAAGATCTACTGAATGCTGTTAGCAGCAGAATGAGCTGGACAGTCCGCTTCTCTTCCATGTGGTGCTTGCCATGTTTTTGCTCTATTTCTGTTGAAGTCTCTCTTGTTTTGTGATCTTCAGTGGTCAAGAACTTCACAGTTGCATCTTATTAGTTCATATTTCACGTCTTAATATTTTCAGCCAGTTGCATGAGACCAATGTATTATGTGCAACACAGTTTTATAATGGGACTTCCCTCTGTCACCACAGTCAACATTCATTTCCGCATCATTCCTCTGTTTTCAGGTCCTTGGCATAAAATGGATGATGTGGAGGCCTATTCTGAGCACAGTGTATCTGTAGGAGATTCTCAGGTCAGGGCTTCCAAGACAGCTGCAGCCACCCAGAGGACCCATCTGTGTAAGCCGTGCTTCTCAGTGTTAAAAGATATTTTGCACCTGACTGAGATACAAGTGGCATACTTTGAGAAGAATGTGTTCTTAAGTGATGCATGTGTGAGAGACTTGTGTTTCAGTGCAAACCCTCACCAGCAGCAGAAGGATGCCTGTGGAGAGAAGCCCTGGAAAGAAGATATGGAGAGTGCTTCGCTTGTGACAACTTGCTGGTTCTACTTCTCTGGGGTGCCTGAAGCTAGTACTGAGGTTGGGGTGGACTCCCCAGTCATCTCAGGGCTTCTCCAGCACCAGGCCACTCTTAACACTGAGGAGCCACACAGTAACAATGAGATTTCACAGGAATGTCTCAGTGGGAAAAATACATCACCAGGGGGTTGAATGTGAACCAGCTGCCAGCCAGAAACAAAAAGTTGCTTATCAGAAAGGTCTCAGCTCTGGAGATATGATTAATGAGTATAATAAATGTGGGAAAGTGCTTCAGACAAATCTTTAACCACCTACAACATGGGAGAGTTCACACTGTAGAAAAGCCCTGTGAGTGTATGATTGTGGGAAGGTCTTCAGTGAAAGCCCTGCTCTCATTAAACACAACAGAGTTCACATTAGAAAAAAGCGGTATAAGTGCAGTGACTGTGGGAAGTCCTTCAGTCAAAGATCTGATCTCACTAGACACCACAGAGTTCACACTGGAGAAAAGCCATATGAGTGTAGTGAATGTGGGAAGCATTTCAGTGAAAGGGCTTCCCTCACTCAAACACCACAGAGTTCACACTGGAGAAAAGCCATATGAGTGTAGTGAATGTGGGAAGCATTTCAGGGAAAGGGCTGCCCTCACTAAACACCAGAGAGTTCACACTGGAGAAAAGCCATATGAGTGTAGTGAATGTGGGAAGCATTTCAGTGAAAGGTCTACCTTCACTAAACACCAGAGAGTTCACACTGGAGAAAAGCCATATGAGTGTAGTGAATGTGGGAAGCATTTCAGTCGAAGGTCTCACCTCACTATACACCACAGAGTTCACACTGGAGAAAAGCCATATGAGTGTAGTGAATGTGGGAAGCATTTCAGTCAAAGGTCTCACCTCACTGTACACCACAGAGTTCACACTGGAGAAAAGCCATTTGTGTGCAGTGAATGTGGGAAGCATTTCAGTCTAAGGTCTTACCTCACTAGACACTACAGAGTTCATACTGGAGAAAAGTCATAAATGTGCAGGGAATGGTTTATTTTTCTCACTTATTATAAGAACACTTAAGGGGCTCTATGAGACCCTTTCCATGAATGTAAACCCCTTTTATGGGAACTTACACTCTGCTAGATTCCTCATAAATTTGAGGTACAAGTGAGACTTGAAGGAGCTGCATTGTACTTGCTAAATGCCCAGACCTACCACCCAAATGATGTCACTGTCTCTTTGTCGCTGAAGAGATTTCACCTCTAACACCTGACTCACCTGAGGAGTGTGCATCGGTCACCACCCCTGGTGCTCAGGGGAATGTATTCTGTGTTCTCACTTCTGCTGGAAGTAATTATGGTTCCTCCAAGCTCTTGGCAGTATCTTCATTCATTTCTCTGTGACGAGAAAATGGACCTGACCCAGGATTCATCCAGAGCACCCCTTCTCAGCTAAGAAGTGCCACCTTTTTCAGGGACATAGTGGTACTTACATTATGCTTTGATAAATTTGGGGGATTCTTATTCACCAACCTGCAAACCCCTTGTTCTCCTGTGCTCTAGTTTAGAATCTTTTTAAAGGTATTTTTACATTTGTACCTTTAATTTTGGTTTTATTCACTGCCACAGATGATTTGCAAACACAAATGTAATCTTTCACATTGTAGAGATGAATAGATATTGTGTTTATCCAAAAGTGTATGTGGTTTGAAAGGGACAACATAATGTCCGGAAATCACTTTTTGTCCAATATTGGCTTATTACTTATTGCGGCCAAATGGCCTGAAAAGAAAGACCACGTGACTTTGTGCATTTAATTTTCAGCCTAGTGCCTCGATTATTGGTGAGGGCAAAGGTCAGTCTGAAGATGAGACCTTTGCTCTGCTTCTGTGACCAATATGAATCATGTTCTCTGTTCACAGTATGTACTACATAAGCCTCAGCAATGTTTAGGGAACCTGCTCTCCATGTACTGCAAAGGAGACATGTGCCAGGAAGTATGACATTTCATAGGCTGGTGTCATTTGTTGTAAGTCTCTGAGGTGGAACCACAATTAGGACAGAAACACTGTTTCAATAGTGAGTGGGAAAGCCTGCAGTAAATTAGATGATAAGTGCCTCTTCTGAACATAAGGCCACAAATATTCTGGGGCCTGTGGCTTGTGTGGCCTTTATGTGCAGACATTCTCAGGACCTCCAAAACTGTTTCGTGGAGCTGACATCATTGGCAGAATAATCTAATGGTATTGTGTATTCCCTGGCCCCTCTAGGGTGTTCACATAATGTAGTTGCTCAACAGGCAAGAAGTCAAAGGTAGAGGAAGGATAACCCTGCAATCTGTCCCAGGATGTCTTTTGTATGCAGTCAGCATTCCTATTGAATTTGATGGCAATAGTTTTGTTTTTTTTTATATATATATTTTTATGATTTCAGAGAGAGAGAGAGAGAAAGGGAGAGAGATCAATGAGAGAGAATCATTGATCAGCTGCCTCCTGCATGCCCAACTCTGGGGATCCAGCCCACAACCTGGGCATGTGCCCTGACCTGGAATCAAACCAGTGGCTTTCTGTTAATGTGATCATGCCCAAGAAAATGAGGCACAGTGGCCATGGAGAGTTTATATTTTGTGTTCTTCTTTATTAATTATTGTATTATTTTCAGTAGCAACAACGTTAAACCTACTTTGCCACACCCTGTATTTACCTCCAGTCCTTTTGTAATCTTTCTGCCTCCCAGCCCTCCATGCAGGCATTGATTTACCTTCCTGTACAATAGAGTAGTTCATATTTTTCATAATTTTATTGGTACTAAAAGGTGTATTCTTTTTAAGAAACACTGGCTTCCTTCATGCTACACAGATATTTTGAGATTCAACACTAATGTTTATGTAAATATTTATTTCCAGGAAATAATGTACTCTATGGGTAACCACTTGAACTATTGAGCTGCCTATGGTTTCAGTTATTTCTATGTTTGGGGTTTTATAAATAAAACAATTGGGAATATTGTGTTGAGTTCTTTCTACAGGTGTATGTGTTACTTACCAAACTGTTCCAGTGTCAGTGAATGTGTTATATTTTAACATCTGGGGAACTGTGATCTAAAATGGCCAATCACTTTGCCTCCTGACCCACCCACAGTAATGAAAATTCCATTTTTCTGCAACCCTGCCAGCACATGTGAAGGTTAATCTTTTTAAATACTAGCCCTATCAGTGAGTATTGTTAATTTGCTTTTGTTTTCATTCCATTTCTGTAAAAATGTTTGATGGTGATCATTTCTCATGCATTTCTTTACATTGTCTTTTTCTCCTTTGTTAAAATGCCTGCACAGGATTTTTTGTTTACTTTAAAGTTAATTTATTATCCTAACCAAGAGGAGGATAGTGCAGCCTCTAAGACATATGTTTTGAATTTCACTCACTCCTCAATGACTCTAGTGGCTTCTTTGCCATATGGATTTTTGCTTTTGAATTCTAAAAACAATATACTTTTTCTCAATTTTTACCCAATGTACTATTTATAGCCCTTTTGTGCCATACACTTAAAAGTTTAATCTGCATTGTTAACATCCTCCACCAGTGTTCTTTATGTCTAAGCATTTAATAATACATTAAGTGAAGTCTAGGTTAGCAGTGTTGACAATTTCACCACATTCAAACTGACAAAATGATCGCATTGCACATGGACATAAGATATTTCAGTAGTACATCATTATATTTTACTAGTGACCAGGTACATGGATGCGTGCACATTGAAATTAAATTAATCCGAATTTGTGTGGTGGGGCGGGACTTGGAGAGATCGACCCCACACTCCCTATTGCCAACCTCTCACAGTCCCTCCTTGGCCGGCGGTGCCGAGGCTTGAAGGGCATCTGTGTAATGGGTGGGGTCCCTCAGCCAGTGGTTTGATTCCAGGGTAGGGCACATGCCTTCCTGAATTCCCTGGAGTGTTCGTGCAGGAGGTATATGATTGCTGTTTCTCTCCCTCTCCCTTTCAAAACGAGGGCCGGGCCTGTGGAGATTGGGCTGAAACAGGCTCTCTCACATCCCCCGGGGTGTCCTGGATTTCGAGAGGGCAGTTCTTGGGTGTCACAACCCAGAATCAGGCTCCCTCCTCTCTGGTTCTGGGGTGCTGTTGTTACCTGTGAACCACTGCTGTCAAGTAACCACAACTCACTGGGCAGCTCCTGTGTTGAGCGTCTGCCCCCTGGTGGTCATTGCAGGTCATAGCTACCTGTCAGGAAGTTGGGCGGTTGCTTAGCCTTTCATATAAATAGATTTTTAGCATACTGATACAGTAGCAATGAATGTGCTCAAGAACATTCATAATTAAACAGCTGAATTATTGGAAACTGGTAAGTTTTAAACATTTTTTAAAGTTTGATATATGTGTACTTGATTTAAAACAAGTTTTAATATATATAATTTATATGTGTAAAACTTTATATATATATATATATATATATATATATATATATATATATATATATATAAAACTTTATATATATATATAAAACTAGAGGCCCAGTGTATGAATTCGTGCATGGGTGGCGTCCCTCAGGATGGCCTGTGGGAATTGGGCTGAAACCTGCAGTTCAAAGCAGCCTCCTGCTGCTCCTGCCTGCCACTCCCGCTTGTCCATGTTCCACTGTACCTCCTGCGGGCTCACACCCAGTCAGTCCTGATCAGGAGAGGCTTGCTCCTCTGCAGCAGCACTCACCAGCTGGGAGCCCTGTGTCTGGCACCTGTCCCGAGGGGGATGTTTGGTAGCTGAGATGCCATTAGCCCTTGGTGGGCGCTGGGACACTTTCTATGCCGGGATCCAGATACGTCCTGCTGATGTTCATGGTGGTTGTTGGGAGCCACCTGGCAGCTGCTTTCAGGGGAAGTGGCCATGGTGCCTGAGGCCAACGTCCAGGAGGCCTGCAGCACTTTCAAGATCTTGCCAGGGATGTCTGTCCATCCGGGCCTGGCCCATTCTCGAGATAGGAGCTGCAGGACTACTGAGGGAGTGAGTGGCTGTGCGGGGCTAGTGGGCCACTGGGATAGGTTGGTCAGCTGAGCAGTGCTCCCAGTGTGGGAGCTCACTGACCACCAGGGGGCAGCTCCTGCATTGAGCATCTGCCCCCTGGTGCTCAGTGTGCATCATAGCAACCGGTCTTGTGGTTGCTTAGGCATATATATATATACGTGTGTGTGTGTGTATATATATATATATATAGTTAGATAGATATAGATATGTTTTTTATTTATTTCATAGAGGAAGGGAGAGAGAGTGAGAAACATCAATGATGTGAGAGAATCATTGATTAGCTGCCTTCTGAAGACCTACACTGGGTAACATGGCTACAACCCGGGTATTTTCCCTGACAATAATCCAACTGTAACCTCCTGGTTCATAGCTTGATCCTGAACCACTGAGCAACACCAGCCAGGGTAAACACACTTTTAAAAAATATATATTTTATTGATTTTTTTTACAGAGAGGAAGGGAGAGGGATAGAGAGATAGAAACATTGATGAGGGAGAAACATCGATCAGCTGCTTCCTGCACACCCCCTACTGGGGATGTGCCCGCAACCAAGGTACATGCCCTTGACCGGAATAGAACCTGGGACCTTTCAGTCCGCAGGCCGACGCTCTATCCACTGAGCCAAACTGGTTTTGGCTAAACACATTTTTTAACATGCACTTTTATGTTTCCATACATACCTGCATCCTCCTCCACTTTTCAGTGCTCCCTAATTGGCATATGAAATTACTGATGTAAGGACACAATCTACCTGTGTAATAGCTTATTTCAAATATATCCATATAAAGAAAACACTTTGGAAACTTCATGAATCCCAGTCTAGCCTTTCATCACTCTCTCTCATCCCAGTATTTCTGTTATCTATCCATTCTCAGATAGCTTAGTTGATTAAAGCATCATTTCAATAAGACCAAGGTTGCAGGTACCATCCTCGGTCAAGCTCCATGCAAGAATCAAACAATGAATGTATAAAATTAGTAGAACAACAAATGGGTGTTTCTCTATCCCTAGTCTTCTGTCTTTCTCTAATCAATATATTTGTGTGCATTTTTTTCACCAAATGAGTCACACATGTGAACAGCATCACAGACCAGGGACCCTGTGGTGAACCAGCCATAAGGGTTCTTGAGGGCAGAGCACAGAGTGAGGGAGAGAACAGGAGGGGAGGGGCCCCTGCTGTCAGTGAGGAGGGTGGGGAACTGTGGCTGAGCTCACAGTCACCCACAGGTAATGATGACATCTGGGCTCCCTGAGACTAAACCCCAAGGGGCTGGGAAAAGCTCTGGGCCTGGACATGGGCCTTGTGGTCTCAGCACCTTTCAGCCAGGGGTTGAGACTGGGCTATTTTGTTTTGTTTTTTTTTTTTAAAAAGCCTCAGGTACAGAATTTTTTTTTTTTTAAAATATATTTTATTGATTTTTTACAGAGAGGAAGAGAGAGGGATAGAGAGTTAGAAACATCAGTGAGAGAGAAACTTTGATCAGCTGCCTCTTGCACACCCCCTACTGGGGATGTGCCGGCAACCAAGGTACATGCCCTTGACCAGAATCGAACCTGGGACCCTTGAGTCCGCAGGCCGACGCTCTATCCACTGAGCCAAACCAGTTTCGGCGAGACTGGGCTATTTTGGATTCAGGTATCTGAGGAGCCCCTATCCCTCCCTAGATGTTGTGGAGCAGCTTCTGATACTTGAAGCCCTCAAATCATCTCATATACCGATGAGCATCCCACACACACTCCTGAGCCCCACAGGCATTCTTTGAATCTCTGTACTTTTGCATTTCTGGGTAATTTTCCATTTTGATTTCATTAAAAATACCACTGCCCAACCAGTCCTGGATGTACCATGGATTCTCCAGGAAATGGTGCTGTGTTTTCAATGGTGAGAACATTCTGCAATACAGGCATTTCCAGAAGGAGCGGCTTGGTCTCCACATGATACCACATTGGGGTGATGCATTACAGGTGGCCTCCTCCCTCTGCAAGTTTGGCCTGTGCAGAGCAGACCCTTCACCTGAAGTGAGGTGTTGGAGCCGGGGCTCTGAGGGACAATACACTGTGGGATGTGAGGTTGAGGGGGCAGAGAGTTTGGGTGTTGGGATAGGATTGGTGATAGGGTTTCCTGCCTGCATATGGGCGAGTGTCCATTGTGTGTGTGTGTGTGTGTACTGTGGCACCCAATTGTTTGTTTCTATGTGTGTTTCTGTGTGTGTGCACGTGCATGTGTGTGCATGTGCATATGTGTGTGTGTGTGTGCGCACACACGTGTGTTTCCCTCAAGGTATTGCCCATGTCTACAGTGTGGGTCTGTGTGAGCCTGGACTTAAGTCCAGCACTTGAGTGCTCAGCAGAGGCTAGAGGTGTCCTCTACCTGCATGTTTCTGTGCTCATGTTATCTGTATGTTTCTCTCTGAGTCTGTGCACCCCGACCCCAGGCAAGTGCATAGTCGATCTCCAGAGAGGTGATGTAGAGGACGATCTGTTGTTCTTCCTCACCCCCAGGTGAGCCCCTTATTCTCCTGCTCATCCAGGCATCTGGTGTCCCTCTGGAGGTATCATCTCAGGGATGGATTAAGCACAGGGTCAGTCATAGAACCTCAGGCTGTAGCAAGGTGGGGAAGGTGGGAAGACTGTGATGACAGACAGGAGGTATAGAGTGAGGATTGGAAATGTCTGTGGAAGACTCTGTGCCTTCTTGGAGTAGCTGGATAATCCAGGATCCTTGGGAAGGAATGTGAAGATGGATGCATCTGAGGGAAAGCTGAGGGGACGACTTCTAGGCTCCTAAGTCCCCACTAGGAATGAGGAACTGGACAGCCCTGGAGAGGGTGTCTCTTGCCCTCTGTGAAAGCTAGGCTGACAACTAATAGATGACAGCCACTGGGACTACTCGTAGTATCTCTCCTGGACCTCTGGGTTCCAGACATCTACAAGGGGAGGATGGCCACATGGACACTGGGGCCTGGAGGGAGAATTAGGCACTCGAGTGCCTAAAGTTATGTTGGAATCCCTCAGAAACAGCTTCTACTACGGGTAAGTTAATTTTTATCACTCAGAGTCTAACCTAAGTTATGAAAATGAAGAGATGACTTTATTCAGAAAGCATCATATTTTAGTCCTTAAATGAAAGCAAGGAGGGGATCATGACTATGACACTAAATATGTGGCATTTTTCTGAGATCAGCAATATTGATTCTCTTAGCTTCTCAGGTAAAAGAAGACACATTGACTGCATTCAAATGATTCTGGTAACTGTTCTAGAGAGATTGCTCTGGATTTAATGCTATGTTCTTGAGAATTCAATACCTTAATTATTATCTCTTTCTTTTTTAATCCTCAGCTGAGGATATGTTTATTGATTTTAGAGAAAGAGGAAGGAGAAAGAGAGAAATAAGTAAACATCAATGGGAGAGGAACATGCATCAGTTGCCTCCCATACATACCCTAACCAAGGATTAAATCCACAATCTATTATGTGTGTGTGTGTGTGTGTGTGTGTGTGTGTGTGTGGTGCATTATGAGATGATTCTCCAACCCACTGTGCCACCTCGCCAAGACAGCACCTCAATTTTTAATGTTTTCTTCAGAACAGTGTATTTGTATGACTCAGCATTAAGGGGAGTGTTGCTTTTGCATGTGTCAGTGTTGGTTATATGTGTGAATTTGCTGCCCCTTTGGGTGTTCCTGATTATATTTCTGTGTGTTTTTATTTCTTTGTGTCTGTTCTTCTGTGTCCATGTATGTCTCTTCTGGTGTGTGCCTGTGTGTGCCCATTGTGTGTGTGGGTATGCATCGTGACACTGTCTTGTTCCCATGTGTCCTTATGTCTGAGTCTATAGTCTGGTCTATGTGAGCCTGGCCCCAAGCCCTGCACCTGAGAGCCCATATTTGCCTGGGGGTGTTCTGTACCTGTGCGTTTCTGTGCTTCTGGTGTCTGTGTGTTCCCTGTGATATTGTGTATGTGTGCACCCCAACAACAGGCAAATGCATAGGCAATCTCCAAAGGGGTGATTCAGAGGACAATGTGTTTATCTTCTATGCTCCCCAGGCTGAGCCCCTTCTGCCCCTGCTCTTCCAAGCCTCTGTTGTACCCCTTTGGGTCCCATATCAGGATCATGAATGGATGAACTGAAGGGCAGGCTGAGCAAAGTTGGATAATTGGGAAAGACTGGTGGCAGAAAGGAAGAATGGAGTGTGGAGGTGCTGTTTTGGGAGGACTCTAAGCCTTTGAGGAGGAGCTGAAAGATCCTGGATCCCTGAAAAGAAATCAGTGGATGGGTGCATATGGGGGAAAGCTGAGGGTGAAGAATCCTAGGACCCTGATCCCTAAAATGAGGAACTGGATACCCCTGGAGAGGGCTGGGATAGTCAGGTGGTACTCCTGGTCCCTGAAGAGAAGATCAATCTCTTGCCCATGTGTAATCTATTCTGACACCTAATAAGGAGGGTGCCTGGGGTTTCTCAGTGCATCACTTTATGACCTCTGGGCTCTCATCATTTAATGGGTGAGCTTGGACACCCAGGAACATTGGGACGAAGAGGGACAATTAGGTCGAGTGCTCCCTCTCATGGGGTTGGAGAGAACTATGGAGGGACCACATTTAGCACAGGTTCAGGCACAAATGAATGGAAACCCAGGATCAACATTGATGTTAATGTCAGCATTTTTAAAATCACCCCACCTGATGGAGACTTCAGCTGAGAAAAGCAAAAGATAAAGAGACTTGGAGACAGAGTAATGACTGATGTTAATTTCAAAGAACATGGATGCTGGAATGCTTGCAATCCTGTACCCTTCCTAATCAACATTCTCAACATGTGGGTCTTCACCTCGACCATAGTGGGTGAACCAAGGCAGCCAGGGATTTGTCAAAGGTCACACTCAGAAGTGGGCTCTGAGTTCATGGCCAATGACTTCTGACCAAATTCCTTTTATTGAAGTTCACTCCTTTGAAACTTGACAGTGGTGGTTGTGGGCAGCTCTGGGACAAAGTGCACCTGGATGAGGGGAAAGCGAAACATCTGAAATAATTTCAACTGTCATTTCCTACCAATCCTCACTGCTCTTCTTCTTTGCCCCCCTATACAGCCCCCAAGGAGAGACTTCCCCTTTTTTTAAAATATATTTTTTTAATGTAGATAGAGAGCTAGAAATATCGATGAATGAGCTGCCTCCCCATCAGGGATGTCCCACAACCAATGTACATGCCCTTGACCGGAATCGAACCTCTTTCAGTGATGCTCCACCACTGCCAAATTTGGCCAGACTTCCCTCTTGACCACCTGAATTTGGCGGCAGCCCTGTGATGTGCTTTGACCAATGAAATGGACTGGGAGTGAAGCCTGTCACTGCTAACAGAAGAATCTGAAGCACTAAGACTGGCCAACCTCTCTGTACATCTCTGATATACCCAGGAGGCATGTACAGAGTAGCTTCTCTTTATACAAGTCCCAGGAGAACCAGGGAGAACATGTGCCATGAACAAGAAAGATGCCTTATCTACAATAATGAAAGCATAATGTGCTAATTAGACTGGACATCCTTCCAGATGTCCTTCCAGATGAACTTCTAGATGAAGCCAGGTGCCTGCAGGTGGCCAGAGAGAAGCCCAGGTCCTGGGTGCCAGAGGGAAGCTGATGCCGGCACTCAGGGGAAGGAAGGCCTACTGTTGCATGAATTTTGTGCATTGGACTCCTAGTTTAAAATAAGGCAATAATTTTTGGGCCTGTTTGTAATCTAAATAACATCTAGCCAATCCTAATGGTTATGCAGTTCTGAACCTATTCTTTAGGCAGCCACAGACCCTTACAGTGGAAGTCAGAGCTCTGTTGTTAGAGACACATGGGTTTGACTTCCCGCCCTGCCTTTTATTAAATCTATAATCATGCAATTTGCATTGAAATAATTATTCATGTAAAGCATTGAATCCAGGGCGTGGCACATGTAGTAAAAATTCAGTAACTCTTAGCTACATAGCTTCACACTGTGTAATGACTACAAACATGCAGACAATGTAGAAAATGTCAACTTGTTGGCTTATGTATCCTTTAAATTTTTGGTTTTAAACAACTAGGAGAGAATTATGTGTGTATTTTCTCCTATCCTGATTTTTTCTCTTAATAATATGATGTTTTTGATAAAAATATAATATCTGTTGGTTGGAGTGAGTCTTTTGGTTGAGTGTAGTCCCATGCACAGAAAGGTTACCAGTTAGATCCCTTATGAGGCACAAGCCAGGTTTTTTGGGTGTAAGCCTAATAGGTGTGTGGGGGCCATAAAGGAGGCACCAATCAGTGTTTTTCCTTTTTTCCCCCCTCATTCTCTCTATAAAAATCAAATAAAAAAAGTTAAAACAATATATCCATTTAGATTTGTGGTCTTCAGGAATAATTGAAATAATGCTTTTCACTTCAGGGAGCATGCTGAACTTCATGAAATCTAAAATTATATCTCAAAACAAGAGATCAGTTGCAGACAACACGTCCAAGCAACCTGCGACCAGCCCCCAAATCCTAAATTTGTCATTTTCCTGCACCACTGGGGTGCCCCAACACCAGAATTTGCAATGATCAGTCAGTGATTGAGATCCTAATTCTACCTGTTGGGCCTGAAAAAGTAAGTTACCCAAAGGGCACTGCGCCTAATCTTGGCTGCATTTAGCCAATGAAAGCCCAGGCTGGGGTATTATCCAGTGTTGATTGGTTTGGGTGTTTCTTCCAGGTGCTCATTTTTGACCTTTTTGTTCTGTTAACCCAGTGGTCAGCAAACTGCGGCTCTGGAGCCACATGCGGCTCTTTGGCCCCTTGAGTTTTTAGCAAAGGCCACCTTAGGAGTACCCTAATTAAGTTAATAACAATGTATTTAACTATATAGTTTAAGTTTAAAAAATTTGGCTCTCAAAAGAAATGTCAGTCTTTGTACTGTTGATATTTGGCTCTGTTGACTAATGAGTTTGCCAACCACTGATCTAGGGCCTTCACCTCAAGGTTTCCTGATCAGCAAATTCTCAAAGCTAGAGGAAGGATAATCCTGTACTCAATCCAAGGATGTGTCTTTTGTAACCAGTCAGCATTCATGCTGATTCTGATGGCAATAGTCTTCACTGCTTGCAATATTTGCTGCCAATGAGGCAAGGCTGGTCCTCCCAGGAAATTAGGAGAGAGATGGTAGAGCCCATATAGGGTTGCCATTTTAATTTTCCAGCAAGACAGAGATATTTAGGTCTTCATTTGGAAGCACTTTTTAAGGCTTTATTTAGGTATATTTATAACTGACATGCAACAAAATGCACTTTTCTAATGTGTACTATTTGTTGAGCTTGGACAAACGGATCAAACTTTAAAACCATCACATGTGAAATAAATTTATCTCTCACCCATATACAGGTTATGGCAAAAGCAGAGTTACAGTAGTGAGTATATATAAAAAAGAGATTATTCTCTATTTTAAATTAGTATTTTATATATTAAAAATATATTCATTGACTTTTTAAAAAGAGAGGAAGGGACAGAGAGAGAGAAAGTAATGGTGATATGAGAAACATCAAATATCTGCCTCCTTATATGCCACCTACCTGACATCCAGACAAGTATGTTCCCTGTCCTGGAATGGAAACAGTGACCTTTCAGGGCAAGAAATGGTGCCAACCAACTGAGGTACAATGGCCATGGAAGAGTGTATACTTGTATTATTATTTATTTACTAGAGGTCCGGTGCACGAAATTCATTTGTGTGTGTGTGGGGTGTCCCACAGCCTAGCCTACACCCTCTCCAATCTGGGACCCCTAGAGGGATGTCCAACTGCCCCTTTAGGCCTGATCCCACTGGAGAAGCCATGTTGTAAAAAGCCCACTTAACCCACCCAAACATCTCAAACCCACCCTTTGCTCATCTTCTATAACCCCCACCCCTTTTTAAATTTTTTTTCCTTTTTTTTAAACAAGAGAAAGTAGACAGATACATGTTGGTAAATGCTAACTGTCCATATTTACATAGAGATACAGTGTAATCTCTGAGCCCAATATACAGAGAAAGGAGGGAAAAGCAAGAATTCTATGCACTCCTACACAGGGGCCTCCCTCCAGCTCCCAGCAGAGCTAAGGGAGCAGAAGGTTTTTCTTTTTTCCCACAGAGCCCGGTGGTGTTGATTCCATTAAGTTTTTCTTGAGACAGGAGGGGATAAAAATGAATTTGGAACATAAAGGGGCAAAGATTCTTTTCCCACTGTATTCTGCTCAAGGTACATCCTCCCCCCCGCCCTTCCCCCCAAAAAATAAGGTGAGAACCATGGTGTAAAGGAGAGAAAAAGAGACCTCAAAAACAGGGCGACTGAGCACAAGAGGGGGAAAAAAAGGAAACAAACAAAAAAAGACTGCAACTTGCTCCAGGGACTGGAGAAAATTAAAAAAGGTTGGAATTCATCAGTGTTCATTAGTCATCTTCTCCTTCATCTTCCTCTCCTTCTTCCCCTCATCATCATCTTCATCATCTTCACCTTCATCCTCCTCTCTTCTTCATCAATATCTTCCAACCCTTCCTCTTCTTCATCATCATCATCTTCTCCTTCCCCTTCTTCATCATCCATGTCAGGAACCCAGTAGTACTGTAAAGGATTTGGCCAAATGTCATCTTTGATGACTTCTCTTAACTCATCTGCACCTGGCATCAGAATGGTCATTAAACCAGGTAAAGAAGCTCTCTGCTTCCTCATGCTGTCTCTTCCTGCTGGCTTTATTCTGTGTTTGACTTGAACGTTTCGTCAAATCCTTTCCAGATTTCCATTTGATTTCAGTGGACTTTGAAGATGGATCACCACTCTCATTCAGATGAAACTCTTTGGAGAGAACTTTATTTTCGAAGTAAGGATTTTCATCAAAATAAAAATCTATTCTGTAACCTGATTTAACATCTTCAAATTCTGTCACTTCAACTCTTGTTCAGTCATGCAGAGCCTCTTCATTCTCTTCCCCAAGCAGTGCAGACACTTGTGGATGGTTGACAAATGTTGTTACCCCAAAATTAGGGATTTTGGCGATCAATTCTGACCTCTTTTGACAAAATGGTTGGCGGAGTTTGTTATATTTCTGTTCTACTTTCAAAATCTCCTCACTGGCTTGTTCATTAAGTCTGTCTATTTCATTTTGTACTTCATCAGTATGTTCAATCGCTTCTTGCTGTTCTTTTTCTCCCTCAGCACGTCCGGAGGGGTCAGCTTCTTCTCCTGCTTGGGGGCTGGAGCCAGTTTAGGTTTCTTTGTTTGAGGTGGGAGCTAGGACTGGCATTTGGGGGCCATGCTGTGAGGCAAGTCCTAGGATCTGATCAATGGGAAGTCGCCAGGCTCAAAGGCATGCTGAGGACTCACTTTTTAAATTTTTAAAATAAATTTAGGATTTAACCAATAGGAGGGCAGTTCAGCATTTCAGACATCTCTATTCACTTCACCCTTTCCTTAAGGACTCCATTTCTTTTCCCACAATGTTTCTAGAGAGTTAAGGACACTACTGTTTCCTGTTCTATCTCTCTGCTGCTTCCTGTTCTATCAAAAGGCCTACGTTTTTTCATTATCCCCAGTTTCAATTAATGTACCCTCAAAATCTTCTAAACTTGTGCAGTGAAATCTTTTAGAACATGAAGTAATGAACTCTAACACTACAGACGAAGGTGAGGCCGACCTGCTCCAGGCTGCTTCCTGTTCCTAAACACAGGTATGCCTGGGACGTCTTCTGCACAACAGACTGAAGCATGATTTTGCTTAGAAGACCTGGGAAAAAACATGACGGTCTTCACTCAAACTGGTGTTGTTGAATCAAATCAATGTTAACACTCTTTTTTTTATTTTATTATTGATTCTTTAGAGAGAGAGGGAGACAGACAAACATCAATGATGAGAGAGAGTCATTGATCAGCTCTCTCCTGCATGCCCCCTATAGGGATGGAGCTCCCCAACCTAGGCAAGTGCTCTGACTTAGAATCCAACTAGAGATACCTTGTTTCATGGGTCCATGCCCAACCACTGAGCCATGCCATGTGGGCAAACTATCTTTTTTATTGTTGAGGCTATTACAAATAGACCCAATTTCCCCCATCCTCATCCCCCTTTGCCTCCCTCTACTCGGCCCCCACCATTTCTAGGCACTCAGCACATTATTGTCTATGTCCATGGACTATGCATATATGTATATACTTATTTTTTTGCTGCATTTCACTTTACTTTGCACAAAATGAATACAACCAATTGACTAAGCAGCTCCAGAACTGTTAGTGTTCATTAATCAAGAAGTAAACGATGTCAGAAGGAACACTTTTCAATTCTTCCCATACACATATTGTAAAGACAACAAACTCCTAACACATGTGACAAAGGCTGTATTCGACACATAGAAAGCCTAAGCAAGAAGGGTGAGTACTGAATATCCACATGGTCAGACCAGGAGCCATGCTCCAGGATCTAGACTGCACCTAGCCTGTTATTCACGCTGCCCGCATATACATCTGCCCTGTGAAGTTCACTGTCCCTTGTCAGATTGAAATCCAAGCGGTTCCTTCCATTTTCAGGCTCATCATTTCCAAGGTGGACAATCCACACACAGAAATCCAGGCAGCTCCAATATGCTCGCTCACCTGTATTTTACAGGACACCTCCACCAGCCAGGCTCCAGTTCAAATTCTATATGGGAAGTTCCCGTTGTCCTCAAAGAACTATCGCCCCCTCTGCACTACCTTCCTGCTGAAGTTCTGCTCACCCAGGTCTCTTGCCTTCAATGCTGCCAGCTACTTCGCACTTGGCAATCCATCACTCTCAGTGCCTCTGGCGTCCTCACAACCACTAGTGGAGTACTTCTGCAGCTCTCTGTGCTGACCTTGGGCTGCGGCAACAGGCACAAAGCTTTCCTTCTCCAGGCTCTGGACTCCTTTATTCCTTCCCTTGTGTCTCCTCGGGGTGTTTGTACTCTGAGTATTCGGCTCTGTCACCCTCAAAGCTATACTGTGACCGTGGCCTTGGGATGAGGATTCAGCTCCTGACACAGGGCGGCATGCAGAAAGCAGCTCCCAGGCATCCCCGGGGCCTGGAAGCTGGCGGAGCGAGTGGGCAAGCCCAGCTCTGAAGGACGTTTTGATCCTGATTCAGTTTCTTCTCCAATGTGGGTACAAACTTGCTTTTTAAAACCCTCTGATCACATCGGAGCTAACATCCAAGCCTTCAGCCAATCTGGGAACTGACCAGGACTCTGGAAATCCTTCATGTAAATACTGGATTTGCTCCCTGGCTTCTTGGTCAGAGTCCTGGGTGGGGCCCCTAGCGGCTCCATTTGCCTCTGAATTTTCTGGAACAGGATGGCTTTTTCTGTCGTCTCAGGGCGCTGGGGGAGAGAACCAAAGGCAGAAGCCATGCGTGGGAGCAACATGGGTGGTTGAAGCGTCTCAGCTGAATCAGGGGGCGCCCAGCCCTCGTCTCTTTGTTGATGAAAGATGAGATAGAGGGCTGGAGACCGGACACAGGCTTTATTAGAGGAGAAGACCCCTGCCGGGCCACCTCCTAAAGGAAGAGAGCATGTGTGCAGAGGTGAAGGTGCCTTTTGAGGGGAGGAAAGGGAAGGGATGGGGCTTAGGGTACTCGGCACATGCTGATTGGTGGTTTCATGTAAGGCACATGATTAGGGACTTAGGATTCGGGGGTTAGGGTATTTGGCAGGTGCTGATTGGTGGTTCAATGTACAGTCCATATAAGGAGCCTGGTTAGGTGCCCAGGAGTGTTTGGGCTGCAGGTGGAGTTTACGACATTCTCCATCCATCAGTTGGGGGAAGGGAGGATCTATCAGTTCACAGCCCCGAAAATCTAACACCCACAACAGCAGCCCCCCAGGAGGGCTAGCTTTCTAAACGGGCGATGAAATCCATCCCTGGTGAAGGGACCGTGGTCCCAAAGGAGCCGAACACCTGCCCCTGTGCCTCTGATGAGGGAAGAAGCAAGGCCCTGCTTCAATCTGAGGGCGAGGAAGGAGCCGGTACTGTTACAGAAAACTGGAGAAGAACCAAGCTGCAGGTGCTAACCAGTCCGCGATCGGGGACTGGTCAGGCAGCTTCAGGCGCTAACCCATGCTGCCTGCCCTGGTCCATGATCCGTGATCAGGGCTTGAAGTGTGCCGCCGCCAAGCCTGATCGGGGACTTGGTCAGGCACCTGCAGGTGCTAACCAGTCCGCGATCGGGGACTGGTCAGGCGGCTGCAGGCGCTAACCCACTCCACCTGCCCTGGTCCGTGATCCGTGATCGGGGCTTGGAGTCAGCCGCCGCCAAGACCGATCGGAGACATGGTCAGATGGCTGCAGGTGCTCACCAGTTTGTGATAGGGGCCTGATCAGGCGGTTGCAGGCGCTAACCAGTTCCCGATTGCGGCCTGGTCGGGCGGCTGCGGGCACTAACCCAAGCCGCCTGCCCTGGTCCGTGATCCGTGATTCGTAATCGGGGCTTGCAGTGTGCCGCCACCAAGCCCGATGGGGGACTTGGTCAGGCGCCTGCAGGCTTAACGAGTCCGCGATTGTAGCCTCATCAGGCGGTGGACGCTAACCCTTGCCGCCTGCCCTGGTCCGTCATCCGTGATCAGGGCTTGCAGTGTGCCGAGGCCAAGCACGATCGGGGACTTGGTCAGGCGGCTGCAGGCGCTTAGGAGTCTGCGATCGTGTCCCCGTCAGGGGGCTGAGGGCGCTAACCCACGCCGCCCACCCTGGTCCGTGATCTGTGATCAGGGCTTACAGTGTTCCGCCACCAAACCCGATTGGGGACTTGGTCAGATGGCTGCAGGCACTAACCAGTCCCCGATCGAGGCCTGTGATTGGATCCCTCTATGAAATCTGATGAGGCCTATCCTCAGGATGGAGCCCTCCATGACCTCTGCCTGAGGCCAGGTCTGTAGTTGGAGCCCTGCATGACCTCTGACTGAGGCTGGGCCTGCGGTTGGAACGATCTTTGACCTGTGCCTGAGGCCGATCCTGTAGATGGACCCCTCCATGAACTCTGCCTAGGCTGGGCCTGTGCACGGAGCCCTCTATGTTCTTTGACTGAGGCCGGGCTGTGGATGAAGCCCACTATGACTTCTCACTGATGCTGGGCATGTGGATGGAGCCCTCTACGACCTCTGATTGAGGCTGGGCCTGTGAATGTAGACCTCTATGTCCTCTGACTGAGGCTGGGCCTGTGGATGGAACCCTCCATGACCTCTGCCTGAGGTTGGGCCTGTGGATGGAGCCCTTCATGACCTCTTACTGAGGCCAGGACTGTGGATGGAGCCCTCTATGACCTCTGTCTGAGGCCTAACCTTTGGATGGAGCAATCTATGACCTCTGACTGAGGCCGGGCAAGTGGTTGGAGACCTCCATGCCTCTGACTGAGGCTGGGCCTGTGGTTGGAGCCCTCCATGACCTCTGACTGAAGCTTGGCCTCTGTATGGAACCCTCTATGACCTCTGTCTAAGGCTTGGTTTGTGGACATAGCCCTTTATAACCGCTGATTGAGGCTGGTCCTGTGAACAAAGGCCGTTATGACCCCTGCCTGAGGCCTGGCCTGTGGATGGAGCCTTCTATGACCTCTGACTGAGGCCAGGACAGTGGGTGGAGCCCTCCATGACCTCTCTCTAAGGCTGGGCCTGTGGATGGAGACCTCTGTGACCTCTGCCGGAGGCCTGGCCTGTGGACGGAGCCCTCTATGACCTCAGACTGACGCTGGGCCTGTGGATGGAGCCCTCCACGTCCTCTGACTGAGGCTGGGACTGTAGATGGAACCCTCCATGATCTCTGCCTGAGGCCGGGCCTGTGGATGGAGCCTGCTATGGCCTCAGACTAAGGCTTGGCTTGTGGACATAGCCCTCTATAACCTCTGATTGAGGCTGGCCCTTTCGACATAGCCCTCTAAAACCTCTGATTGATGCTGGGCGTGTGGACAAAGCCCATTATGACCTATGACTGACGCTGGGCCTGCAGATGGAGCTCTCTATGACCTCTGACTGAGGCTGGGCCTGTGGATGTAGCCCTCTATGAAGTGTGACTGAGGCTGGGCCTGTGGACGGAGCCCTCCATGACCTCTGCCTGAGGCTGGGCATGTAGATAGAGGCCTCCATGCCCTATGATTGAGGCTAGGCCTGTGGATGGAGCCCTCTATGACCTCTGACTGAGGCTGGGAATGTGTACGGAGCCCTCAATGACCTCTGACTGAGGCTGGTTCTGTGGTTGCAGCCCTCCATGACCTCGGACTGAAGCTGGGCCTGTGGACGGAGCCTTCTACGACCTCTGACTGAGGATGGCTTGTGGATGGAGCCCTCTATGACCTCGGACTGAGGCTGGGCCTGTTGACAGAGCCCTTCATGACCTCTGCCTGAGGCTGGGCCTGTGGATGGAGCCCTCTATGACCTCTGCCAGAAGCAGGGCCTGTGGTCACAGCCCTCAGTGACTTCTTACTGAGGCTGGGCCTGTGGACGGAGCCCTCCATGACCTTGACCTGAGGCTGGGCCTGTGGATGGAGCCCTCTATGAGCTCTGACTAAGGCTTGGCCTTTGGACATAGCCCTCTATAACCTCTGATTGAGGCTGGGCCTGTGGACATAGCCCTCTATAACCTCTGATTGAGGCTGGGCCTGTGCACCTAGCCCTCTATAACCTCTGATTGAGGCTGTGCCTGTGGACAGAGTCTTCTATGACCTCTGACTGATGCTTGGCATGTGAATGGAACCCTCTATGACCTCTGCCTTATGCCGGTTTTTTGAACGGAGCTCTCCATGACCTCTACCTGAGGCTGGGACTGTCGATGGAGCCCTCTATGATCTCTGACTGAGGCCTGGCCTTCAGTTGGAGCCCTCTAGGACCTCTGACTGAGGCTGGGCAACTGGTTGTAGCCCTCTATGACATCTGCCTGAGGCCGGGCCTATGGATGGAGCCCTCTATGACCTCTGCCTTATGTCGGGCTTGTGGACAAAGCCCTCCATAACCTTTACCTTTTGCTGGTCCTGTGGATGAGTCTTCCATGATCCCTGCCTGAAGCCAGGCCTGTGGACGGAGACCTCCAGGACCTCTACCTGAGGCTGGGCCTGTGGATGGAGCCCTCCATGTACTCTGTCTGAGGCTGGGCCTCCGGCTGGAGCCCTCCATGACCTCTGACTGAGGCTGGTCCTGTGGATATAATCCTCTATGACTGCTGACTGAGGTTGGACCTGTGGTTGGAGCCCTCCATGACCTGTGACTGAGGCTGGGCCTATGGATGTAGCCCTCTATGACATCTGCCTGAGGCCTGGCCACTGGACGGAGCCCTCCATGACCTCTGACTGAGGCTGGTCTGTTGATCGAGCCCGCCATTACCTCTGTGTGAGGCTGGGCCTGTTTACTGAGCTTTCCATGACGTCTGTTTGTGGCCGGTCCTGTGGATGGAGCACTCCATGTCCTCTGCCTGAGAATAGGCCTGCAGATGGAGGCCTCTATTACCTCTCACTGAGGCTGAGCCTCTGAATGGAGCCCTCTATGACCTTTGATTGAGGCTTGGTCTGTGGACGGACTTCTCCATGACATCTGCTGGAGGCTGGGCCTGTGGATGGAGCCCTCCATGTCCTCTGCCTGAGGCTGGACCTTTCTATGGAGTCCTCTATGTCCTCTGACTGAGGCTGGTCCTGTGGATGGACCCCTCTATGAACTCTGACTGAGGATGGGCATGTGGACGGAGCCCTCCATGACCTCTGCCTGAGGCTGGGCCTTTTCTTGGAGCCCTCTACGTCCTCTGACTGAGGCTGGTCCTGTCGATGGACCCCTCTATGACCTCTGACTGAGGATGGGCATGTGGACGGGGCCCTCCCGGACCTCTTCCAGAGGCTGGTCCTGTGGTTGGAGCCCTCTATGACCTCTGACTGAGGCTGGGCATGTGAATGGAGCCTTCCATGTCCTCTGTGTGAGGCTGGGCCTGTTGACTGAGCCTTCCGTGACCTCTGCCTGAGGCCAGTCCTGTAGATGGAGCCCTCCATGTTCTCTGCCTGAGTATAGGCCAGCAAATGGAGGCCTCTATGACCTGTGACTGAGGCTGAGCCTGTCAATGGAGTCCTTTGTGATCATTGAATGAGGCTGGGATCTGTGGATGGAATCCTCTATGACCTCTGAGTGAGGCTGTTCCTGTGGTTGGAGCCTTGTATGACCTCTGCCTGAGGCTGGGCCTGAGGATAGTCTTCCATGTCCTCTGACTGAAGCTGGGCCTGTGGACGGAGGTCTACATGACCTCTGCCCGAGGCTGGGCCTGAGGATAGAGTCTTTCATGTCCTCTGACTGAGGCTGGGCCTGTGGATGTAGCCCACGATGACCTCTGAATGAGGATGGGCCTGTGGATGGAGCCCTCTATGACCTCTGCCTGAGGCCTGGCCTGAGGTTGGAGCCCTCTATGACCTCTGACTGAGTTTGGGCCTGTGGATGGAGTCCTTCATGACCTCTGGGTGAGGCTGGGTGTGTGGATGGAGCCCTCTATAACCTTGACTGAGGGTGGGCCTGTGGTTGGAGGTCCCCATGACCTCTGCTTGAAGGCAGGGCCTATGGATGGAGCCCTCCATGACCTCAGATTGAGGCCAGGCCAGTGGATGGAGCCCTCCATTACCTCTGACTGAGGCTGAGCCTGCGGATGGAGCCCTCCATAACCTCTGCCTGGGATAGTTCTGCAGATGGAGCCCTCTATGACCTCTGACTGAGGCTGGGCTCATAAAAGGAGCTCTCCATGACCTCCGCCTCAGGCTTGGTCTGTGGATGGAGCCCTCCAATACCCTGACTGAGGGTGGGCCTGCGGAAGGAGCCCTACATGACCTCTGACTGAGGCTGGTCCTGTGGATGTAATCCTCTATGACCGCTCACTGAGGCTGGGCCTGTGGACTGAGGCCTCCATGACCTCTGATTGAGGCCAGACCTGTGGATGGAGCTCTCCATTACCTCTGACTGCGGCTGGACTTTGGATGGAACCCTCCATAACCTCTGCCTGAGGATAGTTCTACAGATGGAGCCCTCCATTACCTCTGACTGCAGCTGGGTTTGTGGAAGGAGCTCTCCATGACCTCTGCCTTTATCCGGGCCTGTAGATGAAGTACTCCATGACCTCTGACTGAGGCTGGGCCTGTGGTTGGAACGCTGTATGACCTCTGCCTGAGGCTGGGCCTGTGGATGGCGCCCTCTATGACCTCTGCATGATTCCTGGCCTGTTGATGGAGTGCTCTACCACATCTGACTGAGGCAGGACCAGGAGTTGGAGCCCTCTCTGACCTCTGTCTGAGACTGGGCCTGTGGACAGAGCCTTCTATGACCTTTGACTGACGCCAGCCCCTGGACGGAGCCCTCCATGATCTCTGTCTGAGGCTGGGCCTGTTGATGGAGCCCTCCATGACCTCTAACTGAGGCTGGGCCTGCGAATAGAGCCCTCTATGACCTCTGATTGAGTTTGGGCCTGTGTATGGAGCCCTCTATGTCCTCTGACTGAGTCTGGGCCTGTGGATGGACCCCTCTATGACCTGTAACTGAGGAAGGGCATGTGGACGGAGCCCTCCAGGACCTCGGCCAGAGGCTGGGCCTGTGGTTGGAGCCCTCCATGACCTCTGTCAGAGGCTAGGCCTGTGGACAGACCCCTCTATGACCTCTGACTAAGGCTTCACTTGGGAATGGAGCCCTCTGTAACCTCTTATTGATGCTGGGCCTGTGGACATAGCCCTTTATAACCTCTGATTGAGACTAGGCCTGTGGACAAAGCCCATTATGACATCTACCTGAGGCTGGGCCTGTGGATGGAGCCTTTTATGACCTCCAAATGAGGCCTTGCCTGTGGTGGGAGCACTCTATGACCTCTGACTGAGACCTAGCTACTGGACGGAGCCCTCCATGACCTCTGCCTGAAGCCGGGCCCTGGATGGAGCCCTCTATGACATCTGCCTGAGGCCGGGCCTGTGGATGGAGACCTGTATGAGCTCTGCCCGAGGCTGGGCCTGTGGATGAGCCCTCCATGATCACTGCCTGATGCCAGGCGTGTGGAAGGAGCCCTCCATGACCGGTGCCTGAGGACGGGCCTGTGGATGAAGTCCTTCATGACCTCTTACTGAGGCTGGGCCCGTGGACGGAGCTCTCTATGACCTCTGAATGAGGCTGAGCCTGTGGTTGGAGCCCTCCATGACCTCTGACTGAGGCTGGGCCTGTGGATGGAGTCCTTCACGACCTCTGGGTGAGGCTGGGTGTGTGGATGGAACCATCTATGACCTGATGAAGGATGGGCCTGTGGTTCGACCCCCCCATGACCTCTGCCTGAAGGCAGGGCCTGTGGATGGAGCCCTGCATGACCTCTGATTGAGGCCAGGCCTGTGGATGGAGCTCTCCATTACCTCTCACTGAGGCTGCGCCTGTGGATGGAGTCCTCCATGACCTCTGACTGAGGCTGGTTTTGTGGTTTGAGCCCTACATGATCTCTGACAGAAGCTGGGCCTGTGGACAGAGCCTTCTATGACCTCTGACTAAGGCTGGGCATGTGGATGGAACGCTCCATGACCTCTGACTGAGGCTGGGCTTGTGGACGGAGCCCTCCATGTCCTCTGCCTGAGTATAAACCTGCAGATGGAGGCCTCTGTGACCTCTGACTGAGGCTGAGCCTGCCAATGGATTCCTCTATGACCTTTGAATGAGGCTGGGATCTGTGGATCGAATCCTCTATGACCTCTTACTGAGGCTGGTCCTGAGGTTGAGTGTTCCATGAACCCTGCCTGAAGCCAGGCCTGTGGACAGAGCCCTCCAGGACCTCTGCCTAAGGTCTGGCCTTTGGATGGAGCCCTCCATGACCTCTGAATGAGGCTGGGCTTGTGGATGGAGCGCTCCATGACCTCTGCCTGATGCTGGGCCTGTGGATGGAGCCCTCCAATACTCTGACTGAGGATGGGCCTGCGGATGGAGCCCTCCATGACCTCTGACTGAGGCTGGGCCTGTGGATGGAGCGCTCTATGACCTCTGACTGAGGATGGACCTGTGGATCGAGCCCCCCATGACCTCTGACTGAGGCTGGGCCTGTGGATGGAGCCCTCCATGACCTCTGCCTGAGGCTGGGCCTGTGGATGGATCCCTCTATGATCTGACTCTGGCTTGGCCTGTGGATGAAGCCCTCTGTAACCTCTGATTGAGGCTTGGCCTTTTCACAGAGCCCTCTATGACCTGTGACTGAGGCTGGGTCTGTGGATGGAGTCCTCTATGACCTCACTGAGGCTGGGCCAGTGGATGGAGCCCTCCATGACCTCTGACTGAGGCTCGGCCAGTGGATAGAGTCCTCCATGACGTCTGTCTTAAGCTGACCTGTGATTGTAGCCATCTATGACCTCTGCTTGAGGCCGGGCCTTTGGATGGAGACCTCCATGTCCTCCAACTGAGGCTGGGCATGTTGACGGAGGTCTCCATGACCTCTGCCAGAGGCCGAGCCCGTGGATGGAGCCTTGCATGACTTCTGCCTTAAGCCGGCCCTGTGGATGGAGCCCTATATGACATCTGCCTGAGGCCGTGCCTGTGGAAGGAGCCCTCTCTGACCTCTGCCTGAGGCCGAGACTGTGGATGGAGCCCTATATGACATTTGCATGAGGCCGGGCCTATGGATGGAGCCGTCCATGACCTCTTCCTGTGTATAGGCATGCGGATGGAGCCCTCTATGACCTGTGACTAAGGCTGGGTCTGTGGCTAGAGCCATCTATCACCTCAAACAGAGACTGGGCCTGGAGAAGGAGCTCTCCTTGACCTCGGCCTGAGACTAGGCCTGTGGATGGAGCCTTCCATGTCCTCTGACTGAGGCTGGGCCTATGGATGGAGCCCTCCATGACCTCTTACTGAGGGTGGGGCTGTAGATGGAGCCTTATATGACCTCAGCCTGAGGCTGGGCCAGTGGATGAAGCCCTCCATGACCTCTGACTGAGGCTGGTATTGTGGTTGGAGCTCTCCATGACCTCTGACAGAAGGTGGGCCTTTGGACGTAGCCTTCTATGACCTCTGACTAAGGCTGGGCATGTGGATGGAACGCTCCATGACCTCTGACTGAGGCGGGGCTTGTGGACGGAGCCCTCCATGACCTCTGCCTGAGACTGGGCTTGTGGATGGGGCCCTCCATGTCCTCTGCCTGAGTATAAGCCTGCAGATGGAGCCCTCTATGACTTCTGACTGAGGCTATGACCTTTGAATGAGGCTGGGATCTGTGGATAGAATCCTCTATGACCTCTGACTGAGGCTGGTCCTGTGGTTGGAGCCTTCTATGACCTCTGACGGAGGCTGGGCCTCTGCATGGAGCCTTCCGCGACCTCTGCCTGAAGCCGGGTCTGTGCTTGGAGTGTTCTATGAAATCTGCCCGAGGCCGGGCCTATGGATGGAGCCCTCTATGACCTCTGATTGAGGCTGGACCTGTGTATGGAGCCTCTATGACCTCTGACTGAACCTGTCCCTGTGGACGGAGCCCTTCATGTCCTCTGACTGATGCTGGACTTGTGGATACAGCCCTCTATTACCTGTCTGAGGACGTGCCTGTAGGTGGAGTCCTCCATGACCTCTGAATGAGGCTGGGCCTGTGAATAGAGCCTTCTGTGACCTCTGACTGAGGTTGGGCCTGTGGATGGAGCTCCACAGGACATCTGCCTGAGGCTCGGCCTGTGGATGTAGCCCTCTATGACCTCCGACTGAGGCTGGTCCTGTGGTTGGAGCCCTCCATGACCTCTGGCTCAAGCTGGGCCTGCGGACGGGGCCTTCTATGCCCTCTGACTAAGGCTTGGCATGTGGATGGAAACCTCTATGACCTCTGCCTGAAGCCGGCTTTTTGGATTAAGCCCTCCATGACATTTGACTGAGGTTGGACCTTTGGATTGAGCCCACTATGACTTCTGCCTGAGGCCGCTCCTGTGGATGGAGCACTCTATGACCTCTGACTGAGGCTGGGCCTGTGGGTGGAGCCCTCTATGAGCTCTCACTAAGGCCTGACTTGTGAATGGAGCCCTCCATGACCTCTGCCTGAGGATAGTTCTACGGACGGAACCCTTATGACCTCTGACTGAGACTGGGCCTGTGGACGGAGCTCTCCATGTACTCTGACTGAGGCTGGGCCTGCGGATGGAGCCCTCCATGACCTCTGACTGCGGCTAGTCCTATGGATATAATCATCTATGACCGCTGACTTAGGCTGGGCCTGTGGAGGAAGCCCTCGATGTCCAATGGCTGAGGCTGGGTCTGTGGTTGGAGCCCTCCATGACCTCTGAATGAGCTGGGCCGAGGATGTAGCCCTCTATAACATATGCCTGAGGCCTGGCCTCTGCCTGAGGCCGCTACTGTGGATGGAGCCCTCCATGACCTCTGAATGAGCTGGGCCTGAGGATGTAGCCCTCTATAACATCTGACTGAGGCCTGGACTCTAGACGGTGCCCTCCATGACCTCTGACCTAGATTGGGCCTGTGGATGGAGCACTCCATGTCTTCTGACTGAGGCTGGTCCTGTGGATATAATCGTCTATGACAGCTGACTGAGGCTGGGCCTGTGGATGGAGCCTTCGATGTCCACTGACTCAGGCTGGGCCTGTGGTTGGAGCCCTGATGACCTCTGAATGAGGCTGGGCCTGTGGATGTAGCCCTCTATAACATCTGCCTGAGGCCTGGCCTCTGGACGGTGCCCTCCATGACCTCTCACCTAGATTGGGCCTGTGGATGGAGCACTCCATGCCTTCTAACTGAGAATGGGCCTGTGGAGGGAGCCCTCTATGAACTCTGACCGAGGATGGGCATGTGGATGGAGCCCTCCATGACCTCTACCTGAGTATTCTCTTGTGGAGGGAGCCCTCTATGATCTCTGACTGAGGCTGGACCTGTGGATGGAACCTCTATGACCTCTGACTGAGGCTGGGCTTGCCTATACAGCCCTCTATGACCTCTCTCTAAGGCCTGGACTGTAGATGGAGCCCTCCATGACCTCTGACTGAGGCTAAGCCTGCGAATAGAGCCCTCTGTGACCTCTGACTGAGGTTGGGCCTGTGGACGGAGCTCCCCTTGACATCTGCCTGAGGCTGGGCCTGTGGATGGAGCCCTCTATGACCTCGGACTGAGGCTGGTCCTGTGGTTGGAGCCCTCCAAGACCTCTGGCTCAAGCTGGGCCTGCGGACAGAGCCTTCTATGACCTCTGATTAAGGCTTGGCATGTGGATGGAAGCCTTTATGACCTATGCCTGAGGCTGGCTTTTTGGATGAAGCCCTCCATGACCTCTGACTGAGTTGGTCCTGTGGATATAATTGTCAATGACCGCTGACTTAGGCTGGGCCTGTGGATGGAGCCCTCGATGTCCACTGACTGAGACTGGGCCTGCGGATGGAGCCCTCTATGACCTATGACAGAGGCTGGTCCTTTGGATATAATTGTCAATGACCGCTGACTTAGGCTGGGCCTGTGGATGGAGCCTCGATGTCCCCTGACTGAGGCTGGGCCTGTGGTTGGAGCCCTCCATGACCTCTGAATGAGGCTGGGCCTGTGGATGTAGCCCTCTATAACATCTGCCTGAGGCCTGGCCTCTGGACAGTGCCCTCCATGACCTCTCACCTAGATTCGGACTGTGGATGGAGCACTCCATGCCCTCTGACTGAGACTGGGCCTGTGGAGGGAACCCTCTATGAATTCTGACCGTGGATGGGCATGTGGACGGAGCCCTCCATGACCTCTCACTGAGGCTGGTTTTGTTGTTGGAGCCCTCCATGACCTCTGACTGAGGGCGGGCCTGCGGATGGAGGCATCTATGACCTCTGACAGAGACTGGGCATGTGGATGGAGCCCTCCATGACCTCTACCTGAATATATGCCTGTGGAGGGAGCCCTCTATGATCTCTGACTGAGGCGGGATGTGTGGATGGAGCCTCTATGCCCTCTGACTGAGGCTGGGCTTGTCTATACAGCCCTCTATGACCTCTGTCTAAGGCCTGGACTGTAGATGAAGCCCTCCATGACCTCTGACTGAGGCTAAGCCTGTGAATAGAGCCCTCTATGACCTCTGACTGAGGTTGGGCCTGTGGACGGAGCTCTCCATGACATCTGCCTGAGGCTGGGCCTGTGGATGTAGCCCTCTATGACCTCAGACTGAGGCTGGTCCTGTGGTTGGAGCCCTCCATGACCTCTGGCTCAAGCTGGGCCTGCGGATGGAACCTTCTATGACCTCTGATTAAGGTTTGGCATGTGGATGGAAGCCTCTATGACCTCTGTCTGAGGCTGGCTTTTTGAATGAAGCCCTCCATGACATTTGACTGAGGCTGGGCCTTTGGATTGAGCCCACTATGACTTCTGACTGAGGCTGGGCCTGTGGATGGAGCGCTCTATGACCTCTGACTGAGGCTGGGGCTGTGGATATAATTGTCAATGACCGCTGACTTAGGCTGGGCCTGTGGATGGAGCCCTCAATGTCCACTGACTGAGGCTGGGTCTGTGGTTGGAGCCCTCCATGACCTATGAATGAGGCTGGGCCTGTGGATGGAGCCTTCCGTGTACTCTGACTGAGCCTGGGCCTGCGGATGGAGCCCTCCATGACCTCTGACTGAGGCTGGTCCTGTGGATATAATTGTCAATGACCGCTGACTTAGGCTGGGCCTGTGGTTGGAGCCTTCGATGTCCCCTGACTGAGGCTGGGTCTGTGGTTGGAGCCCTCCATGACCTATGAATGAGGCTGGGCCTGTGAATGTAGCCCTCTATAACATCTGCCTGAGGCCTGGCCTATGGACGGTGCCCTCCATGACCTCTGACCTAGATTGGGCCTGTAGATGGAGGACTCCATGTCCTCTGACTGAGGCTGGTCCTGTGGATGGAGCCTCTATGACCTCTGACTGAGGCTGTCCCTGTGGACGGAGCCCTCCATGTCCTCTGACTGGCACTGGACTTGTGGATACAACCCTCTATTACCTCTGTCTGAGGCTTGGTCTGTAGGTGGCGTCCTCCATGAGCTCTGAATAATGCTGGGCCTGTGAATAGAGCCCTCTATGACCTCTGACTGAGGTTGGGCCTGTGGACGGAGCTCCCCATGACATCTGCCTGAGGCTGGGCCTGTGGATGTAGCCCTATATGACCTCGGACTGAGGCTGGTCCTGTGGTTGGAGCCCTCCATGACCTCTGGCTCAATCTGGGCCTGAGGACGGAGCCTTCTATGCCCTCTGACTAAGGCTTGGCATGTGGATGGAAGCCTCTATGACCTCTGCCTTGAAGGCGGCTTTTAAGTTGAAGCCCTCCATGACATTTGACTGAGGCTGGACCTTTGGATTGAGCCCACTATGACCTCTGCCTAAGGCCGCTCCTGTGGATGGAGCACTGTATGACCTCTGACTGAGTCTGGGCCTGTGGGTGGAGCCCTCTATGACCTCTGACTGAGGCCTGACTTGTGAATGGAGCCCTCCATGACCTCTGCCTGAGGATAGTTCTACGGATGGAACCCTTATGACCTCTGACTGAGACTGGGCCTGTGGACGGAGCTCTCCATGTACTCTGACTGAGGCTGGGCCTGCGGATGGAGCCCTCCATTACCTCTACCTGAGTATATGCCTGCGGAGGGAGCCCTCTATGATCTCTGATTGAGGCTGGACCTGTGGATGGAGGGTCTATGACCTCTGACTGAGGCTGGGACTGTGGAAGGATCCCTCCATGTCCTCTTACTGAGGCTGGGCTTGTGGATACAGCCCTCTATGACCTCTTCCTGAGGCTGGGCCTGTAATGGAGTCATCTATGACCACGGACTAAGGCCGGGCTTATGGATAGAGCCCTCTAGGACCCCTGACTGAGGCCGGGCCAGTGGTCGGAGCCCTCCATGACCTCTGTCTGAGGCTACGCTTGTGGACGGAACCCCCTATGACCTCTGACTAAGGCTTCGCCTGTGGATGGAGCCCTCCATAACCTCTTATTGAGGCTGGCCTTGTAAACATAGCCCTCTATAACCTCTGATTGAGACAGGGCCTGTGGACAAAGCCCATTATGACATCTACCTGAGGCTGGGCCTGTGGATGAAGCCCTTTATGACCTCCAACTGAGGCCTTGCCTGTGGATGGAGCCCTCTATGACCTCTGACTGAGTCTGGGCCTGTGGATGGGAGCCCTCCATGACCTCTGCCTGAGGCCGGGCCTGATGGATGGAGCCCTCATGACCTCTGCCTGAGGCTGGGCCTGTGGATGGAGCCCTCTATGACCTCTGACTGAGGCTGGGCCTGTGGATGGAGCCCTCCATGACCTCTGCCTGAGGCTGGGCCTGTGGATGGAGCCCTCCATGACCTCTGACTGAGGCTGGTGCCTGAGGACGGGCCTGTGGATGAGCCCTCCATGACCTCTGACTGAGGCTGGGCCTGTGGATGGAGCTCTCTATGACCTCTGCCTGAGGCTGGCCTGTGGATGGAGCCCTCCATGACCTCTGACTGAGGCTGGGCCTGTGGATGGAGCCCTCCATGACCTCTGACTGAGGCTGGGCCTGTGGATGGAGCCCTCTATGACCTCTGCCTGAGGCTGGGCCTGTGGATGGAGCCCCCCCATGACCTCTGCCTGAAGGCTGGGCCTGTGGATGGAGCCCTCCATGACCTCTGCCTGAGGCCAGGCCTGTGGATGGAGCCCTCCATGACCTCTCACTGAGGCTGGGCCTGTGGATGGAGCCCTCCATGACCTCTGACTGAGGCTGGCCTGTGGATTGAGCCCTACATGATCTCTGACAGAAGCTGGGCCTGTGGACAGAGCCCTCTATGACCTCTGACTGAGGCTGGGCCTGTGGATGGAACCCTCCATGACCTCTGACTGAGGCTGGGCCTGTGGACGGAGCCCTCCATGTCCTCTGCCTGAGTATAAACCTGCAGATGGAGGCCTCTATGACCTCTGACTGAGGCTGGCCTGTGCCAATGGAGCCCTCTATGACCTTTGAATGAGGCTGGGATCTGTGGATGGAATCCTCTATGACCTCTTACTGAGGCTGGTCCTGTGGTTGAGTGTTCCATGAACCCTGCCTGAAGCTGGGCCTGTGGACAGAGCCCTCCATGACCTCTGCCTGAGGTCTGGCCTTTGGATGGAGCCCTCCATGACCTCTGAATGAGGCTGGGCCTGTGGATGGAGCCCTCCATGACCTCTGCCTGAGGCTGGGCCTGTGGATGGAGCCCTCCATGACCTCTGACTGAGGCTGGGCCTGTGGATGGAGCCCTCCATGACCTCTGACTGAGGCTTGGCCTGTGGATGGAGCCCTCTATGACCTCTGACTGAGGCTGGACCTGTGGATCGAGCTCCCATGACCTCTGACTGAGGCTGGGCCTGTGGATGGAGCCCTCTATGATCTGACTGAGGCTTGGCCTGTGGATGGAAGCCCTCTGTAACCTCTGATTGAGGCTTGGCCTTTTCACAGAGCCCTCTATGACCTGTGACTGAGGCTGGGTCTGTGGATGGAGTCCTCTATGACCTCTCACTGAGGCTGGGCCAGTGGATGGAGCCCTCCATGACCTCTGACTGAGGCTCGGCCTGTGGATAGAGTCCTCCATGACGTCTGTCTTAAGCTGACCTGTGATTGTAGCCATCTATGACCTCTGCTTGAGGCCGGGCCTTTGGATGGAGACCTCCATGTCCTCCAACTGAGGCTGGGCATGTTGACGGAGGTCTCCATGACCTCTGCCTGAGGCTGAGCCTGTGGATGGAGCCTTGCATGACTTCTGCCTGAAGCCGGCCCTGTGGATGGAGCCCTATATGACATCTGCCTGAGGCCTGGTGCCTGTGGATGGAGCCCTCATGACCTCTGCCTGAGGCCGAGACTGTGGATGGAGCCCTATATGACATCTGCCTAAGGCCGGGCCTATGGATGGAGCCGTCCATGACCTCTTCCTGTGTATAGGCGTGCGGATGGAGCCCTCTATGACCTGTGACTAAGGCTGGGTCTGTGGATGGAGAGCCATCTATCACCTCAAACTGAGGCTGGGCCTGGAGAAGGAGCTCTCCATGACCTCTGCCTGAGACTGGGCCTGTGGATGGAGCCTTCCATGTCCTCTGACTGAGGCTGGGCCTATGGATGGAGCCCTCCATGACCTCTTACTGAGGGTGGGGCTGTGGATGGAGCCTTATATGACCTCAGCCTGAGGCTGGGCCAGTGGATGAAGCCCTCCATGACCTCTGACTGAGGCTGGTATTGTGGTTGGAGCTCTCCATGACCTCTGACAGAAGGTGCGCCTGTGGACGTAGCCTTCTATGACCTCTGACTAAGGCTGGGCATGTGGATGGAATGCTCCATGACTCTGACTGATGACCTCTGCCTGAGACCTCTGCCTGGGCCTGTGGATGGGGCCCTCCATGTCCTCTGCCTGAGTATAAGCCTGCAGATGGAGCCCTCTATGACTTCTGACTGAGGCTCTGCCTGTCAATGGAGTCCTCTATGACCTTTGAATGAGGCTGGGATCTGTGGATAGAATCCTCTATGACCTCTGACTGAGGCTGGTCCTGTGGTTGGAGCCTTCTATGACCTCTGACGGAGGCTGGGCCTCTGCATGGAGCCTTCTATGACCTCTGCCTGAAGCCGGGCCTGTGCTTGGAGCGTTCTATGAAATCTGCCTGAGGCTGGGCCTATGGATGGAGCCCTCTATGACCTCTGATTGAGGCTGGACCTGTGTATGGAGCCTCTATGACCTCTGACTGAGGCTGTCCCTGTGGACGGAGCCCTCCATGTCCTCTGACTGATGCTGGACTTGTGGATACAGCCCTCTATTACCTCTGTCTGAGGCTTGGTCTGTAGGTGGAGTCCTCCATGACCTCTGAATGAGGCTGGGCCTGTGAATAGAGCCCTCTATGACCTCTGACTGAGGTTGGGCCTGTGGACGGAGCTTCCCATGATATCTGCCTGAGGCTCGGCCTGTGGATGTAGCCCTCTATGACCTCCGACTGAGGCTGGTCCTGTGGTTGGAGCCCTCCTTGACCTCTGGCTCAAAGCTGGGCCTGCGGTGGGGGGCCTTCTATGACCTCTGACTAAGGCTTGGCATGTGGATGGAAGCCTCTATGACCTCTGCCTGAAGCCGGCTTTTTGGATGAAGCCCTCCATGACATTTGACTGAGGCTGGACCTTTGGATTGAGCCCACTATGACTTCTGCCTGAGGCCGCTCCTGTGGATGGAGCACTCTATGACCTCTGACTGAGGCTGGGCCTGTGGGTGGAGCCCTCTATGACCTCTCACTGAGGCTGGACTTGTGAATGGAGCCCTCCATGACCTCTGCCTGAGGATAGTTCTGTGGATGGAACCCTCTATGACCTCTGACTGAGACTGGGCCTGTGGATGGAGCCCTCCATGACCTCTGACTGAGGCTGGGCCTGTGGATGGAGCCCTCTATGACCTCTGACTGAGGCTGGGCCTGTGGATGGAGCCCTCGATGACCTCTGGCTGAGGCTGGCCCTGTGGTTGGAGCCCTCCATGACCTCTGACTGAGGCTGGGCCCTGTGGATGGAGCCCTCTATGACCTGAGGCCTGAGGCCTGAGGCCTGGGCCGCTACTGTGGATGGAGCCCTCCATGACCTCTGACTGAGCTGGGCCTGTGGATGGAGCCCTCTATGACCTCTGACTGAGGCCTGGCCTCTGGACGGTGCCCTCCATGACCTCTGACCTAGATTGGGCCTGTGGATGGAGCACTCCATGTCCTCTGACTGAGGCTGGTCCTGTGGATATAATCGTCTATGACAGCTGACTGAGGCTGGGCCTGTGGATGGAGCCTTCGATGTCCACTGACTGAGGCTGGGCCTGTGGTTGGAGCCCTCCATGACCTCTGAATGAGGCTGGGCCTGTGGATGGAGCCCTCTATAACATCTGCCTGAGGCCTGGCCTCTGGACGGAGCCCTCCATGACCTCTGACCTAGATTGGGCCTGTGGATGGAGCACTCCATGACCTCTAACTGAGGAATGGGCCTGTGGAGGGAGCCCTCTATGAACTCTGACTGAGGATGGGCATGTGGATGGAGCCCTCCATGACCTCTACCTGAGTATTCGCTTGTGGAGGGAGCCCTCTATGATCTCTGACTGAGGCTGGACCTGTGGATGGAACCTCTATGACCTCTGACTGAGGCTGGGCTTTCCTATACAGCCCTCTATGACCTCTCTCTGAGGCCTGGACTGTAGATGGAGCCCTCCATGACCTCTGACTGAGGCTAAGCCTGTGGAATAGAGCCCTCTGTGACCTCTGACTGAGGTTGGGCCTGTGGATGGAGCTCTCCATGACATCTGCCTGAGGCTGGGCCTGTGGATGGAGCCCTCTATGACCTCGGACTGAGGCTGGTCCTGTGGTTGGAGCCCTCCATGACCTCTGGCTCAAGCTGGGCCTGCGGATGAGAGCCTTCTATGACCTCTGACTAAGGCTTGGCATGTGGATGGAGCCCTCTATGACCTCTGCCTGAGGCTGGCTGGCCTTTGGATGAAGCCCTCCATGACCTCTGACTGAGTTGGGCCTGTGGATGGAGCCCTCAATGACCTCTGACTGAGGCTGGGCCTGTGGATGGAGCCCTCTATGACCTCTGACTGAGGCTGGGCCTGTGGATGGAGCCCTCTATGACCTCTGACTGAGGCTGGGCCTGTGGATGGAGCCCTCAATGACCTCTGACTGAGGCTGGGCCTGTGGATGGAGCCCTCGATGTCCTCTGACTGAGGCTGGGCCTGTGGATGGAGCCCTCCATGACCTCTGACTGAGGCTGGGCCTGTGGATGTAGCCCTCTATGACATCTGCCTGAGGCCTGGCCTGTGGACAGAGCCCTCCATGACCTCTGACTGAGATTGGGACTGTGGATGGAGCCCTCCATGACCTCTGACTGAGGCTGGGCCTGTGGTTGGAGCCCTCTATGACCTCTGACTGAGGCTGGGCCATGTGGATGGAGCCCTCCATGACCTCTGACTGAGGCTGGGCCTGTGGATTGGAGCCCTCCATGACCTCTGACTGAGGCTGGGCCTGTGGATGGAGCCCTCTATGACCTCTGACTGAGACTGGGCCTGTGGATGGAGCCCTCCATGACCTCTGACCTGAATGGGCCTGTGGATGGAGCCCTCTATGACCTCTGACTGAGGGCTGGGCCTGTGGATGGAGCCTCTATGACCTCTGACTGAGGCTGGGCCTGTGGATGGAGCCCTCTATGACCTCTGACTGAGGCTGGGCCTGTGGATGGAGCCCTCCATGACCTCTGACTGAGGCTGGGCCTGTGGATGGAGCCCTCTATGACCTCTGACTGAGGCTGGGCCTGTGGATGGAGCCTCTATGACCTCTGCCTGAGGCTGGGCCTGTGGATGGAGCCCTCTATGACCTCTGACTGAGGCTGGTCCTGTGGATGGAGCCCTCCATGACCTCTGACTGAGGCTGGGCCTGTGGATGGAGCCCTCTATGACCTCTGACTGAGGCTGGGCCTGTGGATGGAGCCCTCTATGACCTCTGCCTGAGCTGGGGCCTGTGGATGGAGCCCTCCATGACCTCTGACTGAGGCTGGGGCCTGTGGATTGGAGCCCTCTATGACCTCTGACTGAGGCTGGGCCTGTGGATGGAGCCCTCTATGACCTCTGACTGAGGCTGGGCCTGTGGATGGAGCCCTCTATGACCTCTGACTGAGGCTGGGCCTGTGGATGGAGCCCTCCATGACCTCTGACTGAGGCTGGGCCTGTGGATGGAGCCCTCCATGACCTCTGACTGAGGCTGGGCCTGTGGATGGAGCCCTCTATGACCTCTGACTGAGGCTGGGCCTGTGGATGGAGCCCTCCATGACCTCTGACTGAGGCTGGGCCTGTGGATGGAGCCCTCTATGACCCTCTGACTGAGGCTGGGCCTGTGGTTGGAGCCCTCCATGACCTCTGACTGAGGCTGGGCCTGTGGTTGGAGCCCTCCATGACCTCTGACTGAGGCTGGGCCTGTGGATGGAGCCCTCTATGACCTCTGCCTGAGGCTGGCCTGTGGATGGTGCCCTCCATGACCTCTGACCTGAGATTGGGCCTGTGGATGGAGCCCTCCATGTCCTCTGACTGAGGCTGGTCCTGTGGATGGAGCCCTCTATGACCTCTGACTGAGGCTGTCCCTGTGGACGGAGCCCTCCATGTCCTCTGACTGAGCACTGGACTTGTGGATGGAGCCCTCTATGACCTCTGTCTGAGGCTTGGGTCTGTAGGTGGAGCCCTCCATGAGCTCTGCCTGAGGCTGGGCCTGTGGAATGGAGCCCCTCTATGACCTCTGACTGAGGTTGGGCCTGTGGACGGAGCTCCCCATGACATCTGCCTGAGGCTGGGCCTGTGGATGGAGCCCTCTATGACCTCTGACTGAGGCTGGCCTGTGGTTGGAGCCCTCCATGACCTCTGGCTGAGGCTGGGCCTGTGGACGGAGCCTTCTATGACCTCTGACTGAGGCTTGGCATGTGGATGGAAGCCTCTATGACCTCTGCCTTGAAGGCGGCTTTGTGGTTGAAGCCCTCCATGACCTCTGACTGAGGCTGGACCTTTGGATTGAGCCCTCTATGACCTCTGCCTGAGGCCGCTCCTGTGGATGGAGCCCTCTATGACCTCTGACTGAGGCTGGGCCTGTGGGTGGAGCCCTCTATGACCTCTGACTGAGGCTGGACTTGTGAATGGAGCCCTCCATGACCTCTGCCTGAGGATAGTTCTACGGATGGAACCCTTATGACCTCTGACTGAGACTGGGCCTGTGGATGGAGCTCTCCATGTACTCTGACTGAGGCTGGGCCTGTGGATGGAGCCCTCCATGACCTCTGACTGAGGCTGGGCCTGTGGATGGAGCCCTCTATGACCTCTGACTGAGGCTGGGCCTGTGGATGGAGCCCTCTATGACCTCTGACTGAGGCTGGGCCTGTGGATGGAGCCCTCCATGACCTCTGAACTGAGGCTGGGCCTGTGGATGGAGCCCTCTATGACCTCTGCCTGAGGCTGGGCCTGTGGATGGAGCCCTCCATGACCTCTGACTGAGGCTGGGCCTGTGGATGGAGCCCTCCATGACCTCTGACTGAGGCTGGGCCTGTGGATGGAGCCCTCTATGACCTCTGACTGAGGCTGGGCCTGTGGATGGAGCCCTCGATGACCTCTGACTGAGGCTGGGCCTGTGGATGGAGCCCTCCATGACCTCTGACTGAGGCTGGGCCTGTGGATGGAGCCCTCTATGACCTCTGCCTGAGGCCTGGGCCTGTGGATGGAGCCCTCCATGACCTCTGACTGAGGCTGGGCCTGTGGATGGAGCCCTCCATGACCTCTGACTGAGGCTGGGCCTGTGGATGGGAGCCCTCTATGACCTCTGACTGAGGCTGGGCCTGTGGATGGAGCCCTCCATGACCTCTGACTGAGGCTGGGCCTGTGGATGGAGCCCTCCATGACCTCTGACTGAGGCTGGGCCTGTGGATGGAGCCCCTCTATGACCTCTGACTGAGGCTGGGCCTGTGGATGGAGCCCTCCATGACCTCTGACTGAGGCTGGGCCTGTGGATGGAGCCCTCCATGACCTCTGACTGAGGCTGGGCCCTGTGGATGGAGCCCTCCATGACCTCTGCCTGAGGCTGGGCCTGTGGTGGATGAGCCCTCCATGACCTCTGCCTGAGGCTGGGCCTGTGGATGGAGCCCTCCATGACCTCTGCCTGAGGCTGGGCCTGTGGATGGAGCCCTCCATGACCTCTGACTGAGGCTGGGCCTGTGGATGGAGCTCTCCATGACCTCTGCCTGAGGCTGGGCCTGTGGATGGAGCCCTCCATGACCTCTGACTGAGGCTGGGCCTGTGGATGGAGCCCCTCTATGACCTCTGACTGAGGCTGGGCCTGTGGATGGAGCCCTCCATGACCTCTGACTGAGGCTGGGCCTGTGGATGGAGCCCTCCATGACCTCTGACTGAGGCCGGGCCTGTGGATGGAGCCCTCCATGACCTCTGCCTGAGGCTGGGGCCTGTGGATGGAGCCCTCTATGACCTCTGACTGAGGCTGGGCCTGTGGATGGAGCCCTCCATGACCTCTGACTGAGGCTGGGCCTGTGGATGGAGCCCTCTATGACCTCTGCCTGAGGCTGGGCCTGTGGATGGAGCCCTCTATGACCTCTGACTGAGGCTGGGCCTGTGGATGGAGCCCTCTATGACCTCTGACTGAGGCTGGGCCTGTGGATGGAGCCCTCCATGACCTCTGACTGAGGCTGGGCCTGTGGATGGAGCCCTCTATGACCTCTGACTGAGGCTGGGCCTGTGGATGGAGCCCTCTATGACCTCTGACTGAGGCTGGGCCTGTGGATGGAGCCCTCTATGACCTCTGACTGAGGGCTGGGCCTGTGGATGGAGCCCTCCATGACCTCTGCCTGAGGCTGGGCCTGTGGATGGAGCTCTCCATGACCTCTGACTGAGGCGAGGGCCTGTGGATGGAGCCCTCTATGACCTCTGACTGAGGCTGGGCCTGTGGATGGAGCCCTCCATATTCCTCTGCCTGAGGCTGGCCTGTGGATGGAGCCCTCCATGACCTCTGACCTGAGGCTGGGCCTGTGGATGGAGCCCTCTATGACCTCTGCCTGAGGCTGGGCCTGTGGATGGAGCCCTCTATGACCTCTGACTGAGGCTGGGCCTGTGGATGGAGCCCTCCATGACCTCTCTCTGACTGAGGCTGGGCCTGTGGATGGAGCCCTCTATGACCTCTGACTGAGGCTGGGCCTGTGGATGGAGCCCTCCATGACCTCTGACTGAGGCTGGGCCTGTGGATGGAGCCCTCTATGACCTCTGACTGAGGCTGGGCCTGTGGATGGAGCCCTCTATGACCTCTGACTGAGGCTGGGCCTGTGGATGGAGCCCTCCATGACCTCTGACTGAGGCTGGGGCTGTGGATGGAGCCCTCCATGACCTCTGACTGAGGCTGGGCCTGTGGATGGAGCCCTCTATGACCTCTGACTGAGGCTGGGCCTGTGGATGGAGCCCTCCATGACCTCTGACTGAGGCTGGGCCTGTGGATGGAGCCCTCCATGACCTCTGACTGAGGCTGGGCCTGTGGATGGAGCCCTCCATGACCTCTGACTGAGGCTGGGCCTGGGCCTGTGGATGGAGCCCTCCATGACCTCTGACTGAGGCTGGGCCTGTGGATGGAGCCCTCCATGACCTCTGACTGAGGCTGGGCCTGTGGATGGAGCCCTCTATGACCTCTGACTGAGGCTGGGCCTGTGGATGGAGCCCTCTATGACCTCTGACTGAGGCTGGGCCTGTGGATGGAGCCCTCTATGACCTCTGACTGAGGCTGGGCCTGTGGATGGAGCCCTCTATGACCTCTGACTGAGGCTGGGCCTGTGGATGGAGCCCTCTATGACCTCTGACTGAGGCTGGGCCTGTGGATGGAGCCCTCTATGACCTCTGACTGAGGCTGGGCCTGTGGATGGAGCCCTCTATGACCTCTGCCTGAGGCTGGGCCTGTGGATGGAGCCCTCCATGACCTCTGACTGAGGCTGGGCCTGTGGATGGAGCCCTCCATGACCTCTGACTGAGGCTGGGCCTGTGGATGGAGCCCTCCATGACCTCTGACTGAGGCTGGGCCTGTGGATGGAGCCCTCTATGACCTCTGACTGAGGCTGGGCCTGTGGATGGAGCCCTCCATGACCTCTGACTGAGGCTGGGCCTGTGGATGGAGCCCTCTATGACCTCTGACTGAGGCTGGGCCTGTGGGATGGAGCCCTCCATGACCTCTGACTGAGGCTGGGCCTGTGGATGGAGCCCTCTATGACCTCTGACTGAGGCTGGGCCTGTGGATGGAGCCCTCCATGACCTCTGACTGAGGCTGGGCCTGTGGATGGAGCCCTCCATGACCTCTGACTGAGGCTGGGCCTGTGGATGGAGCCCTCCATGACCTCTGACTGAGGCTGGGCCTGTGGATGGAGCCCTCCATGACCTCTGACTGAGGCTGGGGCCTGTGGATGGAGCCCTCCATGACCTCTGACTGAGGCTGGGCCCTGTGGATGGAGCCCTCTATGACCTCTGACTGAGGCTGGGCCTGTGGATGGAGCCCTCCATGACCTCTGACTGAGGCTGGGCCTGTGGATGGAGCCCTCCATGACCTCTGCCTGAGGCTGGGCCTGTGGATGGAGCCCTCCATGACCTCTGACTGAGGCTGGGGGCCTGTGGATGGAGCCCTCCATGACCTCTGACTGAGGCTGGGCCTGTGGATGGAGCCCTCTATGACCTCTGACTGAGGCTGGGCCTGTGGATGGAGCCCTCCATGACCTCTGCCTGAGGCTGGGCCTGTGGATGGAGCCCTCCATGACCTCTGACTGAGGCTGGGCCTGTGGATGGAGCCCTCCATGACCTCTGACTGAGGCTGGGCCTGTGGATGGAGCCCTCCATGACCTCTGACTGAGGCTGGGCCTGTGGATGGAGCCCTCCATGACCTCTGACTGAGGCTGGGCCTGTGGATGGAGCCCTCTATGACCTCTGACTGAGGCTGGGCCTGTGGATGGAGCCCTCTATGACCTCTGACTGAGGCTGGGCCTGTGGATGGAGCCCTCCATGACCTCTGACTGAGGCTGGGCCTGTGGATGGAGCCCTCCATGACCTCTGACTGAGGCTGGGCCTGTGGATGGAGCCCTCTATGACCTCTGACTGAGGCTGGGCCTGTGGATTGAGCCCTCCATGACCTCTGACTGAGGCTGGGCCTGTGGATGGAGCCCTCCATGACCTCTGACTGAGGCTGGGCCTGTGGATGGAGCCCTCTATGACCTCTGCCTGAGGCTGGGCCTGTGGATGGAGCCCTCCATGACCTCTGACTGAGGCTGGGGGTCTGTGGATGGAGCCCTCTATGACCTCTGCCTGAGGCTGGGGCCTGTGGATGGAGCCCTCCATGACCTCTGACTGAGGCTGGGCCTGTGGATGGAGCCCTCTATGACCTCTGACTGAGGCTGGGCCTCTGTGGATGGAGCCCTCCATGACCTCTGCCTGAGCTGGGCCTGTGGATGGAGCCCTCTATGACCTCTGACTGAGGCTGGGGCCTGTGGATGGAGCCCTCCATGACCTCTGACTGAGGCTGGGCCTGTGGATGGGAGCCCTATGACCTATGACCTCTGACTGAGGCTGGGCCCTGTGGATGGAGCCCTCTATGACCTCATGACCTCTGACTGAGGCTGGGCCTGTGGATGGAGCCCTCTATGACCTCTGACTGAGGCTGGGCCTGTGGATGGAGCCCTCCATGACCTCTGACTGAGGCTGGGCCTGTGGATGGAGCCCTCTATGACCTCTGACTGAGGCTGGGCCTGTGGATGGAGCCCTCTATGACCTCTGCCTGAGGCTGGGCCTGTGGATGGAGCCCTCCATGACCTCTGACTGAGGCTGGGCCTGTGGATGGAGCCCTCCATGACCTCTGCCTGAGGCTGGGCCTGTGGATGGAGCCCTCTATGACCTCTGACTGAGGCTGGGCCTGTGGATGGAGCCCTCTATGACCTCTGACTGAGGCTGGGCCTGTGGATGGAGCCCTCCATGACCTCTGACTGAGGCTGGGCCTGTGGATGGAGCCCTCTATGTCCTCTGGCTGGGCCTGTGGATGGAGCCCTCCATGACCTCTGACTGAGGCTGGGCCTGTGGATGGAGCCCTCTATGACCTCTGACTGAGGCTGGGCCTGTGGATGGAGCCCTCCATGACCTCTGACTGAGGCTGGGCCTGTGGATGGAGCCCTCTATGACCTCTGACTGAGGCTGGGCCTGTGGATGGAGCCCTCCATGACCTCTGCCTGAGGCCTGGGCCTGTGGATGGAGCCCTCTATGACCTCTGACTGAGGCTGGGCCTGTGGATGGAGCCCTCTATGACCTCTGACTGAGGCTGGGCCTGTGGATGGAGCCCTCTATGACCTCTGACTGAGGCTGGGCCTGTGGGATGGAGCCCTCCATGACCTCTGACTGAGGCTGGGCCTGTGGACGGAGCCCTCCATGACCTCTGCCTGAGGCTGGGCCTGTGGATGGAGCCCTCTATGACCTCTGACTGAGGGCTGGGCCTGTGGATGGAGAGCCCTCTATGACCTCTGACTGAGGCTGGGCCTGTGGATGGAGCCCTCCATGACCTCTGACTGAGGCTGGGCCTGTGGATGGAGCCCCTCTATGACCTCTGACTGAGGCTGGGCCTGTGGATGGAGCCCTCTATGACCTCTGACTGAGGCTGGGCCTGTGGATGGAGCCCTCCATGACCTCTGACTGAGGCTGGGGCCTGTGGATGGAGCCCTCCATGACCTCTGCCTGAGGCTGGGCCTGTGGATGGAGCCCTCCATGACCTCTGCCTGAGGCTGGGCCTGTGGATGGAGCCCTCTATGACCTCTGACTGAGGCTGGGCCTGTGGATGGAGCCCTCTATGACCTCTGACTGAGGCTGGGCCTGTGGATGGAGCCCTCCATGACCTCTGACTGAGGCTGGGCCTGTGGATGGAGCCCTCCATGACCTCTGACTGAGGCTGGGCCTGTGGATGGAGCCCTCTATGACCTCTGCCTGAGGCTGGGCCTGTGGATGGAGCCCTCCATGACCTCTGCCTGAGGCTGGGCCTGTGGATGGAGCCCCTCCATGACCTCTGACTGAGGCTGGGCCTGTGGATGGAGCCCTCCATGACCTCTGACTGAGGCTGGGCCTGTGGATGGAGCCCTCCATGACCTCTGCCTGAGGCTGGGCCTGTGGATGGAGCCCTCCATGACCTCTGACTGAGGCTGGGCCTGTGGATGGAGCCCTCTATGACCTCTGACTGAGGCTGGGCCTGTGGATGGAGCCCTCCATGACCCTCTGACTGAGGCTGGGCCTGTGGATGGAGCCCTCTATGACCTCTGACTGAGGCTGGGCCTGTGGATGGAGCCCTCCATGACCTCTGACTGAGGCTGGGCCTGTGGATGGAGCCCTCTATGACCTCTGACTGAGGCTGGGCCTGTGGATGGAGCCCTCCATGACCTCTGCCTGAGGCTGGGCCTGTGGATGGAGCCCTCTATGACCTCTGACTGAGGCTGGGCCTGTGTGGATGGAGCCCTCCATGACCTCTGACTGAGGCTGGGCCTGTGGATGGAGCCCTCCATGACCCTCTGACTGAGGCTGGGCCTGTGGATGGAGCCCTCTATGACCTCTGCCTGAGGCTGGGCCTGTGGATGAGCCCTCTATGACCTCTGACTGAGGCTGGGCCTGTGGATGGAGCCCTCCATGACCTCTGCCTGAGGCTGGGCCTGTGGATGGAGCCCTCTATGACCTCTGACTGAGGCTGGGCCTGTGGATGGAGCCCTCTATGACCTCTGACTGAGGCTGGGCCTGTGGATGGGAGCCCTCCATGACCTCTGACTGAGGCTGGGCCTGTGGATGGAGCCCTCCATGACCTCTGACTGAGGCTGGGCCTGTGGATGGAGCCCTCTATGACCTCTGACTGAGGCTGGGCCTGTGGATGGAGCCCTCTATGACCTCTGACTGAGGCTGGGCCTGTGGATGGAGCCCTCCATGACCTCTGACTGAGGCTGGGCCTGTGGATTGGAGCCCTCTATGACCTCTGACTGAGGCTGGGCCTGTGGATGGAGCCCTCCATGACCTCTGACTGAGGCTGGGCCTGTGGATGGAGCCCTCTATGACCTCTGACTGAGGCTGGGCCTGTGGATGGAGCCCTCCATGACCTCTGACTGAGGCTGGGCCTGTGGATGGAGCCCTCCATGACCTCTGACTGAGGCTGGGCCTGTGGATGGAGCCCTCCATGACCTCTGACTGAGCTGGGCCTGTGGATGGAGCCCTCTATGACCTCTGACTGAGGCTGGGCCTGTGGGTTGGAGCCCTCCATGACCTCTGACTGAGGCTGGGCCTGTGGATGGAGCCCTCTATGACCTCTGCCTGAGGCTGGGCCTGTGGATGGAGCCCTCCATGACCTCTGCCTGAGGCTGGGCCTGTGGATGGAGCCCTCTATGACCTCTGACTGAGGCTGGGCCTGTGGATGGAGCCCTCCATGACCTCTGCCTGAGGCTGGGCCTGTGGATGGAGCCTCTATGACCTCTGACTGAGGCTGGGCCTGTGGATGGAGCCCTCTATGACCTCTGACTGAGGGCTGGGCCTGTGGAATGGAGCCCTCTATGACCTCTGCTGAGGCTGGGCCTGTGGATTGGAGCCCTCCATGACCTCTGACTGAGGCTGGGCGTGTGAATGGAGCCCTCCAATGACCTCTGACTGAGGCTGGGCCTGTGGATGGAGCCCTCCATGACCTCTGCCTGAGGCTGGGCCTGTGGATGGAGCCCTCTATGACCTCTGACTGAGGCTGGGCCTGTAGACATGGAGCCCTCCATGACCTCTGCCTGAGGCTTGGCCTGTGGATGGAGCCCTCTATGACCTCTGACTGAGGCTGGGCCTGTGGATGGAGCCCTCCATGACCTCTGACTGAGGCTGGGCCTGTGGATGGAGCCCTCTATGACCTCTGACTGAGGCTGGGCCTGTGGATGGAGCCCTCTATGACCTCTGCCTGAGGAGGCTGGCCTGTGGATGGAGCCCTCCATGACCTCTGACTGAGGCTGGGCCTGTGGATGGAGCCCTCCATGACCTCTGACTGAGGCTGGGCCTGTGGATGGAGCCCCTCTATGACCTCTGACTGAGGCTGGGCCTGTGGATGGAGCCCTCCATGACCTCTGACTGAGGCTGGGCCTGTGGATGGAGCCCTCCATGACCTCTGCCTGAGGCTGGGCCTGTGGCCTGTGGATGAGCCCTCCATGACCTCTGACTGAGGCTGGGCCTGTGGATGGAGCCCTCCATGACCTCTGACTGAGGCTGGGCCTGTGGATGGAGCCCTCCATGACCTCTGACTGAGGCTGGGCCTGTGGATGGAGCCCTCTATGACCTCTGACTGCTGGGCCTGTGGATGGAGCCCTCCATGACCTCTGTGGAGGCTGAGGCCTGTGGATGACCTCTGACCTCTGGCTGAGGCTGGGCCTGTGGATGGAGCCCTCTCCATGACCTCTGACTGAGGCTGGGCCTGTGGATGGAGCCCTCTATGACCTCTGACTGAGGAGGCTGGCCTCTGATGGAGCCCTCTATGACCTCTGACTGAGGCTTGGCCTGTGGATGGAGCCCTCTATGACCTCTGCCTGAGGCTGGGCCTGTGGATGGAGCCCTCCATGACCTCTGCCTGAGGCTGGGCCTTTGGATATGGAGCCCTCCATGACCTCTGACTGAGGCTGGGCCTGTGGATGGAGCCCTCCATGACCTCTGACTGAGGCTGGGCCTGTGGATGGAGCCCTCCATGACCTCTGACTGAGGCTGGGCCTGTTTTTGGAGCCCTCCATGACCTCTGACTGAGGCTGGGCCTGTGGATGGAGCCCTCTATGACCTCTGCCTGAGGCCTGGGCCTGTGGACGGAGCCCTCCATGACCTCTGCCTGAGGCTGGGCATGTGGATGGAGAACTCCATCTCTTCTGACTGAAACTGGGTCTGTGGAGGGAGCCCTCTTTGACTTCTGACTGCACATGGGCCTGGGGAAGGAGCCCTCCATGACCTGTGACTGAGGCTTGTTTTGTGGTTGGAGCCCTCCATGCCCTCTGACAGAAGCTGGGCTTTCTGGATGGAGCCCTCCATGACCTCTGCCTGAGGCTGGGTCAGTGGATGGGCCCTCCATTACCTCTGACTGAGGGTGGGCCTGTGGATGGAGCCTTCCATGTCCTCTGTGTGAGGCTGGGCCGGTTGACTGAGCCTTCCATGACCTCTGCCTGAGGCCGGTCCTGTGGATGGAGCCCTCCATGTCCTCTGCCTGAGTATAGGCCTGCAGATGGAGGCCTCTATGACCTCTCACTGAGGCTGAGCCTTTCAATGGAGTCCTCTATGACCTTTGAATGAGGCTGGGATCTGTGGATGGAATCTTCTATGACCTCTGAGTGAGGCTGGTCCTGTGGTTGGAGCCTTCCATGACCTCTGACTGAGGCTGGGCCTCTGGATGAAGCCCTCCGTGACCTCTGCCTGAAGCCGGGCCTGTGCTTGGAGTGCTCTATGACCTCTGCCTGAGGCTGGGGGCCTGTGGATGGAACCCTCTATGACCTCTGACTGAGGCTGGGCCTGTGGTTGGGACCCTCCATGACCTCTGACTGAGGCTGGGCCTGTGGACTGAGCTCTCCATGTCCTCTGCCTGAGACTGCGCCTGTGGATGGAGCCCTCCATGAACTCTATCTGAGTATACACCTGCGGTGGGAGCCCTCTATGATCTCTGCCTGAGGATAATTCTGCAGATGGAGCCCTCTATGACCTCTGACTGATGGTCGGCCTGTGGATGGAGCTCTCCATGACCTCTACCTGAGGCTGTGCCTGTGGATGGAGCCCTCCATGTACTCTGTCTGAGGCTGGGCCTGTGGATGGAGCCCTCCATGACCTCTGACTGAGGCTGGGCCTGTGGATGTAGTCGTCTATGACATCTGCCTGAGGCCTGACCTCTGGACGGAGCCCTCCATGACCTCTGACTGAGGTTGGGCCTGTGGATGGAGAACTCAATGTCCTCTGACTGAAACTGGGCCTGTGGAGGGAGCCTTCTCTGACCTCTGACTGCAGATGGGCATGGGGACGGAGCCCTGCATGACTTCTGACTGAGGCTAGGCATGTGGATGGAACCATCTATGACCTCTGACTGAGGCTGGGCTTGTGAACGGAGCCCTCCATGACCTCTGCCTGAGTCTGGCCAGTGGATGGGCCCTCAATTACCTCTGAATGAGGGTGGGCCTGTGGATGGACACCTCTATGACCTCTGACTGAGGCTGGGCATGTGGATGGAGACTTCCATGTCCTCTGTGTGAGTCTGGGCCTGTTGACTGAGGCTTACGTGACCTCTGCCTGAGGCCAGTCCTGTGGATGGAGCCCTCCATGTTCTCTGCCTGAGTATAGGCCAGCAGATGGAGGCCTCTATGACCTGTGACTGAGGCTGAGCCTGTCAATGGAGTCCTCTATGACCTTTGAATGAGGCTGGGATCTGTACATGGAATCCTCTATGACCTCTGAGTGAGGCTAGTCCTGTGGTTGGAGCCTTCTATGACCTCTGACGGAGGCTGGGCCTCTGGATGGAGCCCTTATTGACCTCTGCCCGAGGATGGGACTGTGGATGGAGCCCTCTATGATCTCTGACTGAGGCCTGGCCTTTGGTTGGAGCCCTCTATTATCTCTGACTGTGGCTGGGCCTGTGGATGAAGCCCTCTATTACCTCTGATTGAGGCTTGACCTTTTGACAGAGCCCTCTATGACCTGTGACTGAGGCTTGGACTGTGGATGGAGCCCTCTATGACCTCTCACTGAGGCTGGGCCAGTGGATAGAGCCCGCCATGACCTATGATTGAGGCTCGGCCTGTGGATAGAGCCCTCCATGACCTATGACCGAGGCTGGGCCTGTGGACGGAGGTCTACATGACCTCTGCCTGAGGCTGGGCATGTGGATGGAGCCCTCCATGTCGCCTGACTGAGGCTGTGCCTGTGGATGGCGCCCTCCATGACCTCTGAATGAGGCTGGGCCTGTGGATGGAGCCCTCTATGACCTCTGACTGAGGCCAGACCAGTTGTTAGAGCCCTCCATGACCTCTGTCTGAGGCTGGGCCTGTGGATGGAGCCTTCTTTGACCTCTGACGGAGGCTGGGCCTCTGGATGGAGCCCTTAATGACCTCTGCCTGAGGATGGGACTGTGGATGGAGCCCTCTATGATCTCTGACTCAGGCCTGGCCCCTGGTTGGAGCCCTCTAAGACGTCTGACTGAGGCCGGGCAACTAGTTATAGTCCTCTATGACATCTGCCTGAGGCCCGGCCTATGGATGGAGCCCTCTATGACCTCTGCCTTATACCGGGCTTGTGTATGGAGCCCTCCATGACCTTTGCCTTATGCTGGGCCTGTGGATGAGTCTTCCATGATCCCTGCCTGAATCCAGGCCTGTGGACGGAGCCCTCCAGGACCTCGGCCTAGGGTCGTGCCTTTGGATGGAGTCCTCCATGACCTCTGACTGAGGCTGGGCCTGTGGATGGAGCCCTCCATGACCTCTGACTGAGGCTGGACCAGTGGATGGAGCCCTCCATGACCTCTGACTGAGGCTGGGACTGTGGATGAAGCCCTCTATTACCTCTGATTGAGGCTTGACCTTTTGACAGAGCCCTCTATGACCTGTAACTGAGGCTTGGGACTGTGGATGGAGCCCTCTTTGACCTCTCACTGAGGCTTGGCCAGTGGATATAGCCCTCAATGACCTATGACTGAGGCTCGGCCTGTAGATAGAGCCCTCCATGACCTATGACCGAGGCTGGGCCTGTGGACGGAGGTCTACATGACCTCTGCCTGAGGCTGGGCCTGAGGATGGAGCTTTCCATGTCCTCTGACTGAGGCTGGGCCTGTGGATGTAGCCCACCATGACCTCTGAATGAGGCTGGGCCTGTGGATGGAGCCCTCTATGACCTCTGCCTGAGGCCTGGCCTAAGGTTGGAGCCCTCTATGACCACTGACTGAGGCTGGACCAATTTTTGGAGCCCTCCATGACCTCTGTCAGAGGCTGGGCCTGTGGATGGAGCTCCTATTTACCTCTGATTGAAGCTGGGATCTGTGGATGGAATCCTCTATGACCTTTGACTGAGGCAGGGCATGTGGATGGCACCCTCCATGACCTCTGAATGAGGCTGGGCCTTTGGTTCGAGCCCTCTATGACCTCTGCCTGAGGCCTGGCCTGATGTTGGAGCCCTCTATGACCTCTGACTGAGGCCGGACCAGTTGTTGGAGCCCTCCAGGACCTCTGCCAGAGGCTGGGCCTGTGTTTGGAGCCCTCCATGTCCTCTGTCAGAGGCTAGGCCTGTGGACAGACCCCTCTATGACCTCTGACTAAGGCTACGCCTGTGGATGGAGCCCTCTGTAACCTCTTATTGATGCTGGGCCTGTGGACATAGCCCTCCATAACCTCTGATTGAGACTGGGCCTGTGGACAAAGCCCATTATGACATCTACCTGAGGCTGGGCCTGTGGATGGAGCCCTTTATGACCTCCAAATGAGGCCTTGCCTGTGGTGGGAGCCCTCTATGACCTCTGACTGAGACCTAGCTACTGGACAGAGCCCTCCATGACCTTTGCCTGAAGCCGGGCCCTGGATGGAGCCCTCTATGACATCTGCCTGAGGCCGGGCCTGTGGATGGAGCCCTGTATGAGCTCTGCCCGAGGCTGGGCCTGTGGATGAGCCCTCCATGACCTCTGATTGTGGCTAGACCTGTGGATGGAGCCCTCCATTACCTCTGACTGCGGCTGGGCTTTGGATGGAACCCTCCGTAACCTCTGCCTGAGGATAGTTCTACAAATGGAGCCCTCTATGACCTCTGACTGAGGCTGGGCTTGTGGAAGGACCTCTCCATGACCTCTGCCTTTGTCCGGGCCTGTAGATGAAGCACTCCATGACGTCTGACTGAGGCTGGGCCTGTGGATGGAGCCCTCTATGACCTCTGCATGATTCCTGGCCTGTTGATGGAGTACTCTATCACTTCTGACTGAGGCAGGGCCAGGAGTTGGAGTCCTCTCTGAACTCTGTCTGAGACTGGGCCTGTGGACAGAGCCTTCTATGACCTTTGACTGACACCTAGCCCCTGGACAGAGCCCTCCATGGTCTCTGTCTGAGGCTGGGCCTGTAGATGGAGCCCTCCATGACCACTGCCTAGGCTTGGCCTGTGAACAGAGCCCTCCATGTTCTCTGACTGAGGCTGGGCTTGTGGATGGAGCCTCTATGTTCTCTGACTGAGGCCGGGCCTGTGGATGGATCCCTCCATTACCAGTGACTGATGTTGGGCCTGTGGATGGAGGCCTCTGTGACCTCTGACAGAGGCTGGACATGTGGTTGGAGCCTGCCATGACCTCTGACTGAGCCTGGGACTGTGGACTGAGCCTCCGTGACCTCTGCCCGAGGCCAGGCCTGTGGATGGAACAGTCCATGACCTCTTCCTGCGTATAGGCCTGTGGATGGAGCCCTCTATGACTTGTGACTAAGGCTGGGTCTGTGGCTGGAGCCCTCTCTGACCTCTGCCTGAGGCCGAGACTGTGGATGGAGCCCTCCATAACTTCTGATTGAGGCTGGGAATGTGGATGGACCCATACATGATCTCTGCCTGAGGCTGGGACAGTGGATGGGCCCTCCATTACTTCTGACTGAGTGTGTGCCTGTGGATGGAGCCCTCTATGACCTCTGATTTAGGCTGGGCATGTGGATGGAGCCCTCCATGTCCACCAACTGAGGCTGGGCCTGTGGATGGAGCCCTCTATGAAATCTGCCTGAGGCTGGGCATGTGGATGGAGACTTCCATGTCCTCCAACTGAGGCTGGGCCTGTGGATGGAGCCATATATGACATCTGCCTAAGGCCGGGCCTGTGGATGGAGCCGTCCATGACCTCTTCCTGAGTAGAGGCCTGTGGATGGAGCCTTCTATGACCTGTGACTGAGGCTGGGTCTGTGGCTGGAGCCATCTATCACCTCAAACTGAGGCTGGGCCTGGAGACGGAGCTCTCCTTGACCTCGGCCTGAGACTAGGCCTGTAGATGGAGCCCTCTATGCCCTTTGAATGAGGCTTGTCCTGTGGACGGAGTTCTCCATGACATCTACCTGAGGCTGGGCCTGTGGATGGAGCCCTCCATGTCCTCTGACTGAAGCTGGGCCTGTGGATGGAGCACTCCATGACCTCTTACTGAGGGTGGGGCTGTGGATGGAGCCCTATATGACCTCTGCCTGAGGCTGGGCCAGTGGATGAAGCCCTCCATGACCTCTGACTGAGGCTGGTTTTGTGGTTGGAGCTCTCCATGACATCTGACAGAAGGTTGGGCCTGTGGACGTAGCCTTCTATGACCTCTGACTAAGGCTGGGCATGTGGATGGAATGTTCCATGACCTCTGACTGAGGCTGAGCTTGTGGATGGTGCCCTCCATGTCATCTGCCTGAAAATAAGCCTGCAGATGGAGCCCTCTATGACCTCTGACTGAGGCTGAGGCTGTCAATGGAGTCCTCTATGACCTTTGAATGAGGCTGGGATCTGTGGATAGAATCCTCTATGACCTCTGACTGAGGCTGGTCCTGTGGTTGGAGCCTTCTATGACCTCTGACGGAGGCTGGCCCTCTGGATGGAGCCTTCCGTGACCTCTGCCTGAAGCCGGGCGTGTGCTTGGAGCGTTCTATGACATCTACCTGAGGCCGGGCCTATGGATGGAGCCCTCTATGACCTCTGATTGAGGCTGGACCTGTGTATGGAGCCTCTATGACCTCTGACTGAGGCTGTCCCTGTGGACGGAGCCCTTCATGTCCTCTGACTGAGGCTGGACTTGTGGATACAACCCTCTATTACCACTGTCTGAGGCCGGGCCTGTAGGTGGAGTCCTCCATGACCTCTGAATGAGGCTGCGCCTGTGAATAGAGCCCTCTATGACCTCTGACTGAGTTGGGCCTGTGGACGGAGCTCCCCATGACATCTGCCTGAGGCTCGGCCTGTGGATGTAGTCCTCTATGACCTCGGACTGAGGCTGGTCCTGTGGTTGGAGCCCTCCATGACCTCTGGCTCAAGCTGGGCCTGCGGACGGAGCCTTCTATGACCTCTGACTAAGGCTTGGCATGTGGATGGAAGCCTCTATGACCTCTGCCTGAAGCCGGCTTTTTGGATTAAGCCCTCCATGACATTTGACTGAGGCTGGACCTTTGGATTGAGCCCAGTATGACCTCTGCCTGAGGCCGCTCCTGTGGATGGAGCACTCTATGACCTCTGACTGAGGACGGTCCTGTGGATATAATCGTCTATGCCCGCTAACTTAGGCTGAGCCTGTGGATGGAGCCCTCGATGTCCACTAACTGAAGCTGGGTCTGTGGTTGGAGCCCTCCATGAACCCTGAATGAGGCTGGGCCTGTGGATGTAACCCTCTATAACATGTGCCTGAGGCCTGGACTCTGGATGGTGCCCTCCATGACCTCTGACCTAGACTGTGCCTGTGGATGGAGTACTCCATGTCCTCTGACTGAGGCTGGTCCTGTGGATATAATCGTCTATGACACCTGACTGAGGCTGGGCCTGTGGATGGAGCCTTCGATGTCCACTGACTGAGGCTGGGCCTGTGGTTGGAGCCCTCCATGACCTCTGAATGAGGCTGGGTCTGTGGATGTAGCCCTTTATAACATCTACCTGAGGCCTGGCCTCTGGACAGTGCCCTCCATGATCTCTCACCTAGATTTGGACTGTGGATGGAGCACTCCATGCCCTCTGGCTGACACTGGGCCTGTGGAGGGAACCCTCTATGAATTCTGACCTCGGATGGGCCATGTGGACGGAGGCCTCCATGACCTCTCACTGAGGCTGGTTTTGTGGTTGGAGCCCTCCATGACCTCTGACTGAGGGTGGGCCTGCGGATGGAGGCATCTATGACCTCTGACTGAGGCTGGACATGTGGATGGAGGCCTCCATGATCTCTGTGTGAGGCTGGGCCTCTTGACTGAGCCTTCCATGACCTCTGTCTGAGGCCAGTCCTGTGGATGGAGCCTCCATGTCTTCTGACTGAGGTGGGCCTGTGCATGTAGCCCTCCATGACCTCTGAATGAGGCTGGGCCTGTGCATAGAGCCCTCTATGACCTGCCTGAGGCCTGGCCTGTGGATGGAGCCCTCTATGACCTCTTACTGAGGCCGTGCCAGTTGTAGGAGCCCTCCATGACCTCTGTCTGAGGCTGGGCCTGTAGATGGATACCCTTTGACCTCGAATTGAGGCTGGGATCTGTGGATGGAATCCTCTATGACCCCTGAATGAGGATGGTCCTGTGGTTGGAGCCTTCCATGACCTCTGGCTGAGGCTTGACTTTGGATGAAAGCCTCCATGACCTCTGCCTGAAGCTGGGCCTGTGCTTGGAGTACTCTATTACCTCTGCCTGAGGCTGGTCCTGTGGTTGGAGCCCTCTATGACCTCCGACTGAGGCTGAGCCTGTGGTTGGGCTCCTCCCTGACCTCTGACTGAGGCTGGGCCTGTGGACTGAGCCCTCCATGTCCTCTGCCTGAGACTGAGCCTGTGGATGGAGCCCTGCATGACCTCTACCTGAGTATACGCCTGCTGAGGGAGCCCTCTATGATCTCTGACTGAGGTGGGCCCTTTGATGGAGCCTCTCTGACCTCTGACTGAGGCTGGGCTTGTCTATACAGTCCTCTATGACCTCTGTCTATGGCGTGGACTGTAGATGGAGCCCTCCATGACCTCTGACTGAGGCTAAGCCTGTGAATAGAGCCCTCTATGACCTCTGACTGAGGCTGGTCCTGTGGTTGGAGCCCTCCATGACCTCTGGCTCAAGCTGGGCCTGCGGACAGACCCTTCTATGACCTGTGACTAAGGCTTGGCATGTGGATGGAAGCCTCTATGACCTCTGCCTGAGTCTGGATTTTTGGATGAAGCCCTCCATGACATTTGACCGAGAATGGGCCTTTGGATTGAGCCCACTATGACCTCTGACTGAGGCCGCTCCTGTGGATGGAGCGCTCTATGACCTCTGACTGCAGCTCAGTCTGTGGACGGAGGCCTCTCTGATCTCTGACTGAGGCTGGGCCTGTAGATGGAGCCCTCTATGACCTCTGATTGAGGTCAGGCCTGTGGATGGAGCCCTCCGTAACCTCTGCCTGAGGATAGTTCTGCGGATGGAACCCTTATGATCTCTGACTGAGGCTGGGCCTGTGGACGGAGCCCTCCATTACCTCTGACTGAGGCTGGGCCTGTGGATGGAGCCCTCCATAAGCTCTGCCTGAGGATAGTTCTGCGGATGGAACTCTAATGACCTCTGACTGAGGCTGGGCCATTGGATGGAGATCTCCATGACCTCTGCCTGAGGCTGGGCCTGTGGATGGAGCCCTCCATGACCTCTGACTGAGGCTGGTCCTGTGGATATAATCGTCTATGCCTGCTGACTTAGGCTGAGCCTGTGGATGGAGCCCTCAATGTCCACTGACTGAGGCTGGGCCTGTGATTGGAGCCCTCCATGACCTCTGAATGAGGCTGGGCCTGTGGATATAGCCCTCTATAACATCTGCCTGAGGCCTGGCCTCTGGATGGTACCCTCCATGACCTCTCACCTAGATTCAGACTGTGGATGGAGCCCCCCAAGTACTCTGACTGACGCTGGGCCTGCGGATGGAGCCCTCCATGACCTCTGAATGAGGCTGATCCTGTGGATATAATTGTCAATGACCGCTGACTTAGGCTGGGCCTGTGGATGGAGCCCTCGATGTCCACTGACTGAGGCTGGGTCTGTGGTTGGAGCCCTCCATGACCTCTGAATGAGGCGGGGCCTGTGGATGTAGCCCTCTATAACATCTGCCTGAGGCCTGGCCTCTGGATGGTACCCTCCATGACCTCTCACCTAGATTGGGACTGTGGATGGAGCCCTCCATGTCCTCTGACTGAGGCTGGTCCTGTGGATATAATCGTCTATGACCGCTGACTGAGGCTGGGCCAGTGTTTGGAGCCTTCGATGTCCACTAACTGAGCATGGGCCTGTGGTTGGAGCCCTCCATGACCTCTGACTGAGGCTGGGCCTGTGGATGTAGCCCTCTATAACATCTGCCGTAGGCCTGGCCTGTGGACGTTGAGCTCTCCATGCCTCTCCATGACCTCTCACCTAGACCTCTGCCTGGGCCTGTGGATGGACCCCTCTGTGACCTCTGACTGAGGCTGGGCCTGGAGACGGAGCTCTCCTTGACCTCGGCCTGAGACTAGACCTGTGGATGGAGCCCTCTATGCCCTCTGAATGAGGCTTGGTCCTGTGGTTGGAGCCCTCCATGACATCTACCTGAGGCTGGGCCTGTGGATGGAGCCCTCCATGTCCTCTGACTGAGGCTGGCCTGTGGTTGCAGCTCTCCATGACCTCTTACTGACTGAGGCTGGGCCTGTGGATGGAGCCCTCCATGACCTCTGCCTGAGGCTGGGCCTGTGGATGAAGCCCTCCATGACCTCTGACTGAGGCTGGTTTTGTGGATGGAGCTCTCCATGACATCTGACTGAGGCTGGGCCTTGTGGATGGAGCCCTCTATGACCTCTGACTGAGGCTGGGCCTGTGGATGGAGCCCTCCATGACCTCTGACTGAGGCTGAGCCTGTGGATGGAGCCCTCCATGACCTCTGACTGAGGCTGGGCCTGTGGATGGAGCCCTCTATGACCTCTGACTGAGGCTGAGGCCTGTGGATGGAGCCCTCTATGACCTCTGACTGAGGCTGGTCTCTGTGGATGGAGCCCTCTATGACCTCTGACTGAGGTTGGGCCTGTGGTTGGAGCCCTCTATGACCTCTGACTGAGGCTGGGCCTGTGGATGGAGCCCTCCATGACCTCTGCCTGAGGCTGGGCCTGTGGATGGAGCCCTCCATGACCTCTGACTGAGGCTGGGCCTGTGGATGGAGCCCTCCATGACCTCTGCCTGAGGCTGGGCCTGTGGGATGGAGCCCTCCATGACCTCTGACTGAGGCTGGGCCTGTGGATGGAGCCCTCTATGACCTCTGACTGAGGCTGGGCCTGTGGATGGAGCCCTCCATGACCTCTGACTGAGGCTGGGACTGTGGATGGAGCCCTCCATGACCTCTGACTGAGGCTGGCCTGTGGATGGAGAAGCCCTCTATGACCTCTGACTGAGGCTGGGCCTGTGGATCTGGAGGCCCTCCATGACCTCTGACTGAGGCTGGGCCTGTGGATGGAGCCCTCCATGACCTCTGACTGAGGCTGGGCCTGTGGTTGGAGCCCTCTATGACCTCTGACTGAGGCTGGGCCTGTGGATGGAGCCCTCCATGACCTCTGACTGAGGCTGGGCCTGTGGATGGAGCCTCCATGACCTCTGACTGAGGCTGGGCCTGTGGATGGAGCCCTCCATGACCTCTGACTGAGGCTGGGCCTGTGGATGGAGCCCTCTATGACCTCTGACTGAGGCTGGGCCTGTGGATGGAGCCCTCCATGACCTCTGACTGAGGCTGGGCCTGTGGATGGAGCCCTCCATGACCTCTGACTGAGGCTGGGCCTGTGGATGGAGCCCTCCATGACCTCTGACTGAGGCTGGGCCTGTGGATGGAGCCCTCTATGACCTCTGACTGAGGCTGGGCCTGTGGATGGAGCCCTCCATGACCTCTGACTGAGGCTGGGCCTGTGGATGGAGCCCTCCATGACCTCTGACTGAGGCTGGGCCTGTGGATGGAGCCCCTCCATGACCTCTGACTGAGGCTGGGCCTGTGGATGGAGCCCTCCATGACCTCTGACTGAGGCTGGGCCTGTGGATGGAGCCCTCTATGACCTCTGACTGAGGCTGGGCCTGTGGATGGAGCCCTCCATGACCTCTGACTGAGGCTGGGCCTGTGGATGGAGCCCTCTATGACCTCTGACTGAGGCTGGGCCTGTGGATGGAGCCCTCTATGACCTCTGACTGAGGCTGGGCCTGTGGATGGAGCCCTCCATGACCTCTGACTGAGGCTGGGCCTGTGGATGGAGCCCTCCATGACCTCTGACTGAGGCTGGGCCTGTGGATGGAGCCCTCCATGACCTCTGACTGAGGCTGGGCCTGTGGATGGAGCCCTCCATGACCTCTGACTGAGGCTGGGCCTGTGGATGGAGCCCTCTATGACCTCTGACTGAGGCTGGGCCTGTGGATGGAGCCCTCCATGACCTCTGACTGAGGCTGGGCCTGTGGATGGAGCCCTCTATGACCTCTGACTGAGGCTGGGCCTGTGGATGGAGCCCTCCATGACCTCTGACTGAGGCTGGGCCTGTGGATGGAGCCCTCCATGACCTCTGACTGAGGCTGGGCCTGTGGATGGAGCCCTCCATGACCTCTGACTGAGGCTGGGCCCTGTGGATGGAGCCCTCTATGACCTCTGACTGAGGCTGGGCCTGTGGATGGAGCCCTCCATGACCTCTGACTGAGGCTGGGCCTGTGGATGGAGCCCTCCATGACCTCTGACTGAGGCTGGGGCCTGTGGATGGAGCCCTCCATGACCTCTGACTGAGGCTGGGCCTGTGGATGGAGCCCTCCATGACCTCTGACTGAGGCTGGGCCTGTGGATGGAGCCCCTCTATGACCTCTGACTGAGGCTGGGCCTGTGGATGGAGCCCTCCATGACCTCTGACTGAGGCTGGGCCTGTGGATGGAGCCCTCCATGACCTCTGACTGAGGCTGGGCCTGTGGATGGAGCCCTCCATGACCTCTGACTGAGGCTGGGCCTGTGGATGGAGCCCTCCATGACCTCTGACTGAGGCTGGGCCTGTGGATGGAGAGCCTCTATGACCTCTGACTGAGGCTGGGCCTGTGGATGGAGCCCTCTATGACCTCTGACTGAGGCTGGGCCTGTGGATGGAGCCCTCCATGACCTCTGACTGAGGCTGGGCCTGTGGATGGAGCCCTCCATGACCTCTGACTGAGGCTGGGCCTGTGGATGGAGCCCTCCATGACCTCTGACTGAGGCTGGGCCTGTGGATGGAGCCCTCCATGACCTCTGACTGAGGCTGGGCCTGTGGATGGAGCCCTCCATGACCTCTGCCTGAGGCTGGGCCTGTGGGATGGAGCCCTCTATGACCTCTGACTGAGGCTGGGGCCTGTGGATGGAGCCCTCCATGACCTCTGACTGAGGCTGGGCCTGTGGATGGAGCCCTCTATGACCTCTGACTGAGGCTGGGCCTGTGGATGGAGCCCTCCATGACCTCTGACTGAGGCTGGGCCTGTGGATGGAGCCCTCCATGACCTCTGACTGAGGCTGGGCCTGTGGATGGAGCCCTCTATGACCTCTGACTGAGGCTGGGCCTGTGGATGGAGCCCTCTATGACCTCTGACTGAGGCTGGGCCTGTGGATGGAGAGCCCTCTATGACCTCTGACTGAGGCTGGGCCTGTGGATGGAGCCCTCCATGACCTCTGACTGAGGCTGGGCCTGTGGATGGAGCCCTCTATGACCTCTGACTGAGGCTGGCCTGTGGATGGAGCCCTCTATGACCTCTGACTGAGGCTGGGCCTGTGGATGGAGCCCTCCATGACCTCTGACTGAGGCTGGGCCTGTGGATGGAGCCCTCTATGACCTCTGACTGAGGCTGGGCCTGTGGATGGAGCCCTCCATGACCTCTGCCTGAGGCTGGGCCTGTGGATGGAGCCCTCTATGACCTCTGACTGAGGCTGGGCCTGTGGATGGAGCCCTCCATGACCTCTGACTGAGGCTGGGCCTGTGGATGGAGCCCTCCATGACCTCTGACTGAGGCTGGGCCTGTGGATGGAGCCCTCTATGACCTCTGACTGAGGCTGGGCCTGTGGATGGAGCCCTCCATGACCTCTGACTGAGGCTGGGCCTGTGGATGGAGCCCTCCATGACCTCTGACTGAGGCTGGGCCTGTGGATGGAGCCCTCTATGACCTCTGACTGAGGCTGGGCCTGTGGATGGAGCCCTCTATGACCTCTGACTGAGGCTGGGCCTGTGGATGGAGCCCTCCATGACCTCTGACTGAGGCTGGGCCTGTGGATGGAGCCCCTCTATGACCTCTGACTGAGGCTGGGCCTGTGGATGGAGCCCTCCATGACCTCTGACTGAGGCTGGGCCTGTGGATGGATGACCTCTGTGACCTCTGACTGAGGCTGGGCCTGTGGATGGAGACCTCCATGACCTCTGACTGAGGCTGGTCCTGTGGATGGAGCCCTCCATGACCTCTGACTGAGGCTGGGCCTGTGGATGGAGCCCTCTATGACCTCTGACTGAGGCTGGGGGCTGTGGATGGAGCCCTCCATGACCTCTGACTGAGGCTGGGCCTGTGGATGGAGCCCTCCATGACCTCTGACTGAGGCTGGGCCTGTGGATGGAGCCCTCCATGACCTCTGACTGAGGCTGGGCCTGTGGATGGAGCCCTCCATGACCTCTGACTGAGGCTGGGCCTGTGGATGGAGCCCTCCATGACCTCTGACTGAGGCTGGGCCTGTGGATGGAGCCCTCTATGACCTCTGACTGAGGCTGGGCCTGTGGATGGAGCCCTCCATGACCTCTGACTGAGGCTGGGCCTGTGGATGGAGCCCTCCATGACCTCTGCCTGAGGCTGGGCCTGTGGATGGAGCCCTCCATGACCTCTGACTGAGGCTGGGCCTGTGGATGGAGCCCTCCATGACCTCTGACTGAGGCTGGGCCTGTGGATGGAGCCCTCCATGACCTCTGACTGAGGCTGGGCCTGTGGATGGAGCCCTCCATGACCTCTGACTGAGGCTGGGCCTGTGGATGGAGCCCTCCATGACCTCTGACTGAGGCTGGGCCTGTGGATGGAGCCCTCCATGACCTCTGACTGAGGCTGGGCCTGTGGATGGAGCCCTCCATGACCTCTGACTGAGGCTGGGCCTGTGGATGGAGCCCTCCATGACCTCTGACTGAGGCTGGGCCTGTGGATGGAGCCCTCCATGACCTCTGCCTGAGGCTGGGCCTGTGGATGGAGCCCTCTATGACCTCTGACTGAGGCTGGCCTGTGGATGGAGCCCTCCATGACCTCTGACTGAGGCTGGGCCTGTGGATGGAGCCCTCCATGACCTCTGCCTGAGGCTGGGCCTGTGGATGGAGCCCTCCATGACCTCTGCCTGAGGCTGGGCCTGTGGATGGAGAGCCCTCCATGACCTCTGACTGAGGCTGGGCCTGTGGATGGAGCCCTCCATGACCTCTGACTGAGGCTGGCTGGGCCTGTGGATGGAGCCCCTCCTCCATGACCTCTGACTGAGGCTGGGCCTGTGGATGGAGCCCTCTATGACCTCTGACTGAGGCTGGGCCTGTGGATGGAGCCCTCCATGACCTCTGACTGAGGCTGGGCCTGTGGATGGAGCCCTCCATGACCTCTGACTGAGGCTGGGGCCTGTGGATGGAGCCCTCCATGACCTCTGCCTGAGGCTGGGCCTGTGGATGGAGCCCTCCATGACCTCTGACTGAGGCTGGGCCTGTGGATGGAGCCCTCCATGACCTCTCTGCCTGAGGCTGGGCCTGTGGATGGAGCCCTCTATGACCTCTGACTGAGGCTGGGCCTGTGTGGATGGAGCCCTCCATGACCTCTGACTGAGGCTGGGCCTGTGGATGGAGCCCTCTATGACCTCTGACTGAGGCTGGGCCTGTGGATGGAGCCCTCCATGACCTCTGCCTGAGGCTGGGCCTGTGGATGGAGCCCTCTATGACCTCTGACTGAGGCTGGGCCTGTGGATGGAGCCCTCTATGACCTCTGACTGAGGCTGGGCCTGTGGATGGAGCCCTCCATGACCTCTGACTGAGGCTGGGCCTGTGGATGGAGCCCTCCATGACCTCTGACTGAGGCTGGGCCTGTGGATGGAGCCCTCCATGACCTCTGACTGAGGCTGGGCCTGTGGATGGAGCCCTCCATGACCTCTGACTGAGGCTGGGCCTGTGGATGGAGCCCTCCATGACCTCTGCCTGAGGCTGGGCCTGTGGATGGAGCCCTCCATGACCTCTGACTGAGGCTGGGGCCTGTGGATGGAGCCCTCCATGACCTCTGACTGAGGCTGGGCCTGTGGATGGAGCCCTCTATGACCTCTGACTGAGGCTGGGCCTGTGGATGGAGCCCTCCATGACCTCTGCCTGAGGCTGGGCCTGTGGATGGAGCCCTCCATGACCTCTGACTGAGGCTGGGCCTGTGGATGGAGCCCTCCATGACCTCTGACTGAGGCTGGGCCTGTGGATGGAGCCCTCTATGACCTCTGACTGAGGCTGGGCCTGTGGATGGAGCCCTCCATGACCTCTGACTGAGGCTGGGCCTGTGGATGGAGCCCTCCATGACCTCTGACTGAGGCTGGGCCTGTGGATGGAGCCCTCTATGACCTCTGACTGAGGCTGGGCCTGTGGATGGAGCCCTCCATGACCTCTGACTGAGGCCTGGGCCTGTGGATGGAGCCCTCCATGACCTCTGACTGAGGCTGGGCCTGTGGATGGAGCCCTCCATGACCTCTCTGACTGAGGCCTGGGCCTGTGGATGGAGCCCTCCATGACCTCTGACTGACTGGGCTGGGCCTGTGGATGGAGCCCTCCATGACCTCTGACTGAGGCTGGGCCTGTGGATGGAGCCCTCCATGACCTCTGACTGAGGCTGGGCCTGTGGATGGAGCCCTCCATGACCTCTGACTGAGGCTGGGCCTGTGGATGGAGCCCTCCATGACCTCTGACTGAGGCTGGGCCTGTGGATGGAGCCCTCCATGACCTCTGACTGAGGCTGGGCCTGTGGATGGAGCCCTCCATGACCTCTGACTGAGGCTGGGCCTGTGGATGGAGCCCTCCATGACCTCTGACTGAGGCTGGGCCTGTGGATGGAGCCCTCCATGACCTCTGACTGAGGCTGGGCCTGTGGATGGAGCCCTCCATGACCTCTGACTGAGGCTGGGCCTGTGGATGGAGCCCTCCATGACCTCTGACTGAGGCTGGGCCTGTGGATGGAGCCCTCCATGACCTCTGACTGAGGCTGGGCCTGTGGATGGAGCCCTCCATGACCTCTGACTGAGGCTGGGCCTGTGGATGGAGCCCTCCATGACCTCTGACTGAGGCTGGGCCTGTGGATGGAGCCCTCCATGACCTCTGACTGAGGCTGGGCCTGTGGATGGAGCCCTCTATGACCTCTGACTGAGGCTGGGCCTGTGGATGGAGCCCTCCATGACCTCTGCCTGAGGCTGGGCCTGTGGATGGAGCCCTCCATGACCTCTGACTGAGGCTGGGCCTGTGTGGATGGAGCCCTCCATGACCTCTGCCTGAGGCTGGGCCTGTGGATGGAGCCCTCTATGACCTCTGACTGAGGCTGGGCCTGTGGATGGAGCCCTCTATGACCTCTGACTGAGGCTGGGCCTGTGGTTGGAGGAGCCCTCTATGACCTCTGACTGAGGCTGGGCCTGTGGATGGAGCCCTCCATGACCTCTGACTGAGGCTGGGCCTGTGGATGGAGCCCTCCATGACCTCTGACTGAGGCTGGGCCTGTGGATGGAGCCCTCTATGACCTCTGACTGAGGCTGGGCCTGTGGATGGAGCCCTCTATGACCTCTGCCTGAGGCTGGGCCTGTGGATGGAGCCCTCCATGACCTCTGACTGAGGCTGGGCCTGTGGATGGAGCCCTCCATGACCTCTGACTGAGGCTGGGCCTGTGGATGGAGCCCTCTATGACCTCTGACTGAGGCTGGGCCTGTGGATGGAGCCCTCTATGACCTCTGACTGAGGCTGGGCCTGTGGATGGAGCCCTCCATGACCTCTGACTGAGGCTGGGCCTGTGGATGGAGCCCTCTATGACCTCTGACTGAGGCTGGGCCTGTGGATGGAGCCCTCTATGACCTCTGACTGAGGCTGGGCCTGTGGATGGAGCCCTCCATGACCTCTGCCTGAGGCCTGGGCCTGTGGATGGAGCCCTCCATGACCTCTGCCTGAGGCTGGGCCTGTGGATGGAGCCCTCCATGACCTCTGACTGAGGCTGGGCCTGTGGATGGAGCCCTCTATGACCTCTGACTGAGGCTGGGCCTGTGGATGGAGCCCTCCATGACCTCTGACTGAGGCTGGGCCTGTGGATGGAGCCCTCTATGACCTCTGACTGAAGGCTGGGCCTGTGGATGGAGCCCTCTATGACCTCTGACTGAGGCTGGGCCTGTGGATGGAGCCCTCCATGACCTCTGCCTGAGGCTGGGCCTGTGGATGGAGCCCTCCATGACCTCTGACTGAGAGGCTGGGCCTGTGGATGGAGCCCTCTATGACCTCTGACCTGAGGCTGGGCCTGTGGATGGAGCCCTCCATGACCTCTGACTGAGGCTGGGCCTGTGGATGGAGCCCTCTATGACCTCTGACTGAGGCTGGGCCTGTGGATGGAGCCCTCCATGACCTCTGACTGAGGCTGGGCCTGTGGATGGAGCCCTCTATGACCTCTGACTGAGGCTGGGCCTGTGGATGGAGCCCTCTATGACCTCTGACTGAGGCTGGGCCTGTGGATGGAGCCCTCCATGACCTCTGCCTGAGGCTGGGCCTGTGGATGGAGCCCTCCTATGACCTCTGACTGAGGCTGAGGCCTGTGGATGGAGCCCTCCATGACCTCTGCCTGAGGGGCCTGTGGATGGAGCCCTCCATGACCTCTGACTGAGGCTGGGCCTGTGGATGGAGCCCTCTATGACCTCTGACTGAGGCTGGGCCTGTGGATGGAGCCCTCCATGACCTCTGACTGAGGCTGGGCCTGTGGATGGAGCCCTCTATGACCTCTCTGACTGAGGCCGGGCCTGTGGATGGAGCCCTCCATGACCTCTGACTGAGGCTGGGCCTGTGGATGGAGCCCTCCATGACCTCTGACTGAGGCTGGGCCTGTGGATGGAGCCCTCTATGACCTCTGACTGAGGCTAGGCCTGTGGATGGAGCTCTCCATGACCTCTGACTGAGGTGGGCAGGCTGTGGACTGGAGCCCTCCATGACCTCTGACTGAGGCTGGGCCTGTGGACAGAGCCCTCCATGACCTCTGACTGAGGCTGGGCCTGTGGATGGAATCCTCTATGACCTCTGACTGAGGCTGGGCCTGTGGATGGGCCCTCCATGACCTCTGACTGAGGCTGGGCCTGTGGTTGGAGCCCTCCATGACCTCTTACTGAGGTTGGGCCTGTGGATGGAGCCCTCCATGACCTCTGACTGAGGCTGGGCCTGTGGAGGGAGCCCTCTATGAACTCTGACTGAGGATGGGCCTGTGGAAGGATCCCTCCATGACCTCTGACTGAGGCTGGTTTTGTGGTTGGAGTGGGTCCATTACCTCGGACTGAGGGTGGGCCTGTGGATGGAGGCCTC